>PQWD01000725.1:0-165497 GCA_019425675.1 Leucinodes orbonalis
ACTGTAAAGTTTGTGAATACACAAACATACATATTATTCTATTTAAACTTTCGCAGTCCACTGTTGGTCTTAGATCTCCCCCATTCTAGGCCATATATACCGGTCCTCCGCTTTTCTCATCCAGCCTTTTGATATGTATAATATCTGTGGGGTTTTCATTCATTATGAGTTCTAAAAAAATGCGTCAAATCAATATCGCCTTTCATTTTAGCGCTTCATAATTGAATGAATATATAGCAATTTGCCAATTTTAATGAAACTATTAAGAAAATTCTGTATTGCCTGACGGAGTTAGTTTAACGAACAAACCTTTTTGTTTTGTAGACTTTGTATGTGTATGTGTCTTTATACTTTTATTTATGATGATAGCTCTACCAATTCGTTGTCCAAGTCACCATAATAAAAACATTCGTGCGTACTGGGACGTACAGTACATATTAGACAATTTTAGATATATATTTGACGTTAATTTATCATTAACTCAGTCTCTGGCAAAATTTGTATAACTTGCTACGAAAGTAATGCGATATGTCGCGCATAACATATTTTTTATCAACCTTACTGCCTATCACTAAACGCAAAGTTCAAGCAATTGTTACTGATAATATTAACACATCGACAGTCAACAACAGACTTGAAGACTATCGTAACATTCAAAAACAGGTTACGTTCAAACGAAAGTGTGCGTTTTCAAATACGCTTTTAACTATTCTAAAAATAGTCATGCGGCTTTTAGTGATGAAGACATTAATTTTACCTTTTGTACGTGCTTTCTTTTGCGCAACAGAAAAAGATTTTCCATCAGAACAGGTTTATTAAATTTAACTAATTACAGCCACACACCCACACACATTCTACTTAAAACTAACGTCTTGAAAGATTTTGAAGATAGCGCCCACTATCCAGCCACCCTAGCTGATCTCTATATTTGTTGTTCCGAAAAGTTTGATCCCCATTTTATATACTTTGAAATATATAACATATCTACCACATTTTATGTGTCCATTATGTAAAAATTACATATGGACGTCTATCGTTTATCTTATCTAGTGGCTAGAGACACTTTTGTCGTGTACAAGTTTCCCATTTCAGTACTGAAAGTCGTTCAAGTTATTAAATGTTACCGCTGACACAATCAATAATGGTTATCATTTACCATCCATCAACAATATCTATATATTTTCTATTCTTCAACATATCACAGTCTTTTGCTGACATAGATCTACCCCATTCTGCGCCAGATATCCCTCCATTGCTTCCATATGTTTTTACTGAAGGAGAATGTGTAAAAAGTTGTCTACGTTGGTACGTCAATGACCTTTTTCCTTATATATATATATATATATATATATATATATATTATATATATATATATATATATATATATATATATTATATATTATATTATATATTATATATATTATATATATATATATATATATATATTATATATATTGTGTTTATTGTACAAAATAAGGAACTATGACACCAACAACTAGGAATATCAGATCTCTTCAGTCCCTCACAGACGGCTAGACGTCTGTAGAAAGTATGTAGAATGAATATTGAACGGTGATACTCGTAGCAAAGAGGCTAGGAATTATTTAATGCATGTATACAACACCACCTTTAGAAAATAGCATAGGACGGGTGCTAACAAAATATCACCACTATGTTATTTACCACTACATAATGTCCTTAAAAGCTTTAAATTCTTTTTAAAATATATTATTATTATTATTTTTTTTTTTAATTGAAAAGACAATTCAAATGACATTGTTTGAACATACGTAATAAAAGTATTAACAGAGTTACATAACAACTTTGTATTTGTTCTTGAAAATCCTTGATCTATTCAACAGACGTAAACAGCAGGCAATGGATTTAATCCAAATGGATTCGAGTACTGCACTCAACCTTTCACGATTCTGTTCGTTACTGCCGGCTTCCAAGCTCTTCAAAAGAGACGGCTACATTTCAAAGACATACAAGTGGCAAGTTAAATATGAAACATAGCACAGCACAAGTGAACTAGAATCTTTATTTTAAGAAAGGCCGCTTAGAAAGCTCGTGGTTAAGCTTAAAACTTAATGAAGTAATTTGAGTACATCATATTTCCTGCAAAATTTGACAACGAGCTGCTACGAGTAGAACAATGGTTCCAAATTTCAACAGACAAAAACCAAGGCTTTATATATGTTTCTACTTAATATTATGAATATTGTTTGGGGTAATGTTTATAAGACTATAACAAAAGATAAGTAGAATTCATATAGTAAAGAAACTAAGACATTTTAGGAGTAGAATTGTTTAGTAAAATAATCAATGAAACATAGAAGGAACATTGTTAAGTAATAGCAAATATTGTTACTAAAATTGACAAAGGCATGCTTAAGTAGCAATTACAATTTTACTTTGTATAGAAAATTTGGATGAAAAATACGTGTCAGACCTTTCATGATCCAACTGCAAATGCCTGTAAAGCGTTAACAAAACCAACTTATAAACTAAAATGAATAAATGAATGTCGAAGAAGTAAAAGACGCGTGTCACAATCCCAAATTGAAGAAGGTGGCATAAGAACCTACCACTACGGGAAAAGGTGTAACTGTATATAAGCATGTCTGTCTGTTAGATATTTAATCTAATTAACATTGAATAGTACGAATTACACAACGCGCACTTAGTAAATTTGACACATGTACCTACATGTAGCATTAATAGTCATTGACTTACAAAAGCAAGTACATTGTTACCAATTACGCGTTAGTCCAAGGATTTTTGCTACTTGCCTGCATAGTTGTTACTGAGGTAAATAAAGCAAAAGCCGTGAATAATAAATTATTACAATGACGTTTATTCCGGGTCTCCCACGCTGGATAATAAAGGCAAACAAAGCTTGCTTTCAGTAACGGACCAGCATGTTAGGAAGTCACATACCAGATTACTGCACTGTAGATAAGGAGTGCAGCTTAATCTACTTATAGACAACGCCTGACTTTGTAACCTCAAATCGTTTTACCACTAAGCGGACGAGACATCCTTCATGGAGCTTTTACTTGGTAATATAATTAAGTTAATCATCAATGCCACGTCCTTGATAACTTTTATCTTTATGAACGCACAATAACATCCAAGTTTTTGTAACTAAATACTATCCTCATCAGACAATTATTTTAGATAAGATTATGCGGCAACATATATTTTTTAAATATCGGAATACTAACTAACCTCTTAAGTATGAAAGCAATAAAAGTTATGGCCAATTCACAATAATTTTAAAACTATTTCAACTTTTATGGCAAACTATTGATATTTTATAGCAAGCGAAAACAAGGACACATTTTTATGAAATATGTTAAATTGTTAAATGAGTTACCATAGTTGGTAACCATGGTGAATTAATTATTACGCTCTTTTAACTGTTTCGCCACCAAAACAACCCACATACACTGTACTGTGGTGATACTTGCCTTCGTCAATCACCCATCATACAGCCCACTATCTCATTTGCAGTCTTTAATGACGTTATTATAACGAAATTACCTACCTTACAATAACATTACCAGTTAAATGTTAGATTCTCTATAATCATTCAATCAACAATATCTGATAGAGAATATACACATTAATTAATTCATATTTTAATGCTTTCATTATTGCTGCCAGCTTAATGTTATTGCATTCAAATTCGAGTATCCGGAGGCAAATAGATGTTTTTATATCTTTATTAGTAATCGTTTGTGCTATACAATAACTTATAGGGCGATAATATAGTTAGTAGTAATTTAAATTATACAAATGATTTAATCGTCTATGAAACATACAGGATAAAACTTCTTCTGACCCGATTATACAACGCAAGTTAGGCAAAGTCGTGATAAAATACTCAGGTATTAAATGTATTCCAATTGGTTAAAGTTGGGTTTAGTAATAATACCAGTAGGTATCAGCTTAGGCTGAGTCATTTTCGTTAAAGAATAACGACTTGTGATTACGTCAGGTATTGCGTTTAGGTTGTTTCACATGAACCACTAAGTGTATTGTTCTCCTTATCATCTCGTTGCCTATTTTCAAATTCTATTGGAGTAATAAAAAGTACCTACATTACTTTAATGTTATGCCAATTGTGTTTCTTATTATAAACTTCAGTATCGAACAACTGTAAGCCAATTACAAAATGTAGAGACATCTCACTCAATACACTGTTTATTTAAATAAACAGACTTCCAAGATGAAGACTTCGAAACCCAAAAAAAACCAGTTAGTATAACAATGTTTGTAAATATTTATTTGCTGCTAATTAAATTTGGTGTTTAAATTTTTGTATCAAGTGACTACGATACATTATAAAACAACGTTACTCCACTTTATTGGTATTTTATCACTAAGTCAATCAGTCAAAAAAGAAAATTCAACTTATTTCTATATTATAATTATATAAGAAAATAAATACATCTGACTATTATATAATAATAAATTTGTCGTAAAAACAGGACGCCCGCTTTATCATCGTACCTCGATGACGAAATGAATAGTGGTGGTACCTCCCATATCGTATTAAATTACAAAGGTTGAAGTTCAAAATCTTCAAATGTCGGCTTATTGTGCTTCGGGCGAATTTTTTACCGGTGCTACACCCACCACAAACAAAAGCCGCTTTTAAAATTACTAATAAAACAATTTCTATTTTTATAATTATTTATGTGTTTGCAAAGAGAAAAGGAATGCAATGATTTCCATTATTCAACTTTAGAATGATGTAAATGTTCGGACTTGCGATGCCTTTAAGCAAACAAGGTTCATACAATTATTGTAGTAAAAAGTATAATCATATATCTCGACTTACCAGAAAGCAAGCTAGTATTGATAATAAACATTCCTACAAATATAAAATGAAAAGTTATTTTAAGTTTTTAATATAAAATAATGCAGCACAAAAGCTATGTCAAATTTTCAAACAACAGTCTATTACATCAATACAATATGAGAATCATTTCATAAAAGGAGTTTGTTTGTTACTCGTTGTAATCGCACCACAATTTCCAAGCTTCATTCGATGAGCTCAATGTAGAACTCGGTCGGTTTCTTAATTCTACGGCAAACAGCATTATGAACTGGCGAGTTCTATGATGAGCTATGACGAGCTGTACCGTACCCGTCCCACTTGTTAAACGAAAGAAGAAATATCGACCATCCAAATTGCTTACTGACAGACAATGGTTATTTAGAAAGACGTATTCGCTGTTTTAAGCATGAAATTGCTTTCGTTATTCCGTTAATTTGTTTTGCGTAGTTGCCTCTTTAAGACCTGGTTTTATATGAATTATTAAAAAATACGCTTGCATGACACGATAGTGTGAGAAAAGCAAAACAATAAACAGTGTTTGTTTTAGCTTTAGAACTAAGCATAGAAATAAAAAACTTACTCTCTACTACCTACAAATAATTGAAAGCTTAATTCACATTTGGTCGTCTATTTCCATGTGCCTATTAACTTCGGTTGATATAATTAGTTCCAAAGATTGAATATTTATTTACAGTTTTAAAAAATAGTATTAATATATAATGTTATTTCATCCCCCACAACAACAATATATTTTTTTTCATAACCTAGGATAATCCTTAGATTGGAAAATATATTGTTTTAATTTTTCATTTATGTACTTCGTGTATTCTGTGACTCTATTCGATTCTATATTGACGCCACCTTGTCTTTAATTACCAAAACTGAAAAAAACCTGCCATTGAATAAGTCGTTAAATTGTTACAAAATTAACAGAACGACTTAAGGCTCGCATGTCCTGCGTGTCGCTTATAGTTCAAGGCAAGGCAAACATAGCGTTGTAAACGAGACGCGGTTCACATTCCGTAGGGCCTATTGTGCCACTATCGCTCGCGTAGTTACGCATAAATCTCAGTTTCGTTAATAAGTGTGGGCGCAACATGGGCACGGACCCGTTATAATTCACTCCATAAATATTTTAACAATACACCCATAGAATAGTCAAGGATGGAAAACATGACTAAACTGTTGACCACATGATGTGGTCAACATTGGCTATTGTACCAATTGCGGTTTGCAGCTCATTGCTTAATACTGGAAGCGACGCTAATTAAGCTGATAGATCCTTAGCCGTTCGTCTTGTTAATTTTCTATGCTACGTTTATGATGCCTGATAAGACATCGATCATCAAACGTTTATAACAAATATTCAAACACGAGTTTTAATTTCAATGGTTTGGTTATTATTTAATATTTCATTGTAACATTTTCTAAACATTGTTATAATTTGTAAGTCAAACAATCGAAAACATTACTGTACGAGTTTTGATGTAACAACTTTCTTCGGTGTAGCCTAAATGACTGTTAATAATAAGACAAAATATATAGGTATTTACTAGTTTGTATGTTTTTAACGGGCGTAGTTATATACAATGGCACGGAAATAAAAAGTTCAGTGTTCGTTTCCTGCTATTTAACTTTATTTTCCCTGCCGAATAGTCATTACATCAAAAATAAGGTACTTTTTATTTTGTATGTGTAACCATCACACAAACAAACCACATTAAATGCAATTATGAACGTGCTTTGATATGTGCTGCTAACAAGAACATATAACAGGAAAATCAAATGATTTTCCCAAAGTCTTTGTTTCCTCTAAATCATAAAAAACTGGGATTTTCATAGTTAACTTACCACTATCGTACCTACACACAATCTAAATCACATCCGGGAAATGTTCTTACCAATGCTGGTTCCCTGGTGAATTATCCAGCGTATCTACACTTGATGACTCTTCTAATTGGCCTATCTGTAACGGATGGTGTATTTTTTGCTTCTCCACTTCCTTTATTCTGCCGATGCTCTTGAATTTCCATGAAAAGGGCCGCTAATGGTTTCGGGGCTTATAGCTGCCCTATTGGACTTTTAGACTAAAATAAAGGTCTTGTTCAAATAGGCATAAGGTTGATATTGAAATGGAATTTCGTTTGCTTAACAAATATGGCTGGTCATACAAGCGATCGGTAACCACTTGAGCTCGATGTGGCGCGTTGTGTGAACAATCAATGCACCCTCCACAAATGCCCTTTCGGCTGATATTATCGCAACTTATTGTCGACTGGGGAACATATGCCATTACTTAACATGAGGAACAATTTATTAAATAAGCATGTTGTTTTTATATTTGTTTTGGCAAAAGAACAAATACGGTATTCTTTGAATACTCTATTGACCGTTTTGGCATACTTTGCAGCCCGTTATGGTAAGAAAAAATATTGATTGAACAGGTATTATTCGTATGAAACTAAAGATTGACTGTTGATTAACCTCACTCAAAATTATCGATCATCAACAAATTGTTTGACTCTATTTACCAATTCTAAATTTTGTTTTCTGTGTCGTGATGTTCGCAAGTTTTTCAATGGTTAAATTAAATTCCCGTATTTAATGCCTGTCTCACTCTTCAGCCTGAAACATAGCCACACTGAAAGCATAATCGTTAGGACTCGAGAATTAGATGAAATTGAAGCGCCTAGACAGTCGACAATCTCTCTGTAATTAAAACAAATTTAAATCTGCTAAATACAAACTAATTATAAAACAGATTCCAGGTCCAGTACAGATCCAACCTCCTTGCTTGAAACTATACTACTATATTAGGTATAAATCATTTATTAAACCTATTTTAAAATTAAATCATTGTACGTCCGAGGTAACTTCTAATTAATATCAATATGAATGTGTGGGAGTCACTTGTCGCTAACAGCACTTTCTAATAGATTATAGAAAATATGTTCCAGCTTTTAATTAGAGACATCGATACTTGTTCTGACAGCCTTGTTTCGATAATCTTTCTTTTCTATGTACCTAAATATATACAGCTCGTAATATAAAAACTGAAGCGTATAAAAGAATACTGCAAGTGAACTTTTACACATTTCATTCCCACAATAATTCTGCTAATGTTTTAAAAGACAATAAAAATATTTAATTTGAACTCAACGGTGAACGAAAAATTCTGCACTCATTTTTGAAGATCACAGTCTAAAAAATCAGTGCAGCATTCTTCGTTTGCCGTTACGGATTCACCATTTTCTCTTTCTCTTCTCAAATTAGAATGTAGAAACATCATTAATTCACATCCAACTGAGCGAAATTACAAGAATGTTGTCACAAATTACTTCCACTTTAATAAAAGGTGTGTGGCTACCACCGCAAAATATCCGCGAAACCGCCACAAAAACTGACAACAAAGAGCACAATTCTTCCCTAGACCGTAGCGAGCTGAGCCCGCGCACTCACCGGAAGAGCAGTGACCAGTGCCAGCCGAATTCGGAGGCAACGGGACCGCTGAAAATTAATGCCGCCATGCGATTTAACAGCTAGATGAGCTACTCTCACTTCCCGCGTTGCGCTACCTACGCTCAGGAACCCGCCAGAACCTAATTGGATAAACTGTGATGTATGCAGTTAACTATGTGTACCTATGTATTCATTTCATTGAGTCAGTACAAATTGAGTTTTTTAAAAAGATGTTCAATAAAAATCTCGGTTTTAAGGTAATAAAGTTTTTGAAGTCTCTACATACAAGTTTATTTTATTTTATAACAGCCAGATGGCTTTGTTGATCTATTGGATTGACGGACTTTCTTAATTCCTTAAAGGCGAAATATTTTAAAATGGCGAATTTAGAACGCCATTTTCTAAAATCGTTTTTTTCAATTCCATCGAATTGTATATCGGTGAATAGGTCTTTCAAAAATAATATGAGTGTATGAAAACCGTTTTTTCGATACAACGCTTCGTTTACGAAATATTGAGATTAAATGTGCTATTTTTAGAAATATATAACACTGTGCTCTGACTCTGAACTTTTAACTATTAATTAAATAAAACGTCTTAAATAGAAAACATGATCAAAATATAAACGTTACCCGACTGCTAAAAATACTGAATGAAAATGAAAATCAATATATAGTTCAAACATTATATACATGGTATTGCAGACGGGAGACAAACCTTCAATACCTTTTAAATACTTAACCATATAAAATTAAATGTACCTAAATATTAAGTGAGTATATGTAGTGGAATTACTGTTGAAAAATATATATTGTTGACACTATATGGTAGAGCATGAATTTCCATTTTCAGTGGGCATTTTTATATTCTCATAACAAAAAATTACACTTGCTAGCAATACTAATTGTCGTGTATTAATTATACACGACAAATAGTATTGACACACATATCGCTTGTGCATGTCTGGTGCCTAAATTATACAATACAAGTTCCCTGTATTATGTGTCACCAGCTTTCAACCTTTCAAATAACCAGGTGTATTCATCATCATCAACTCATTAAACGTCCCCCGAGGGGCACGAGCCTACCCGTATAGGGTGATTAGGCCTTAGTCGTCCACGCGGGCCCAGTGCGGATTGGACGACTTCACACACAACCTTCGAATCTCTTCGCAGGCGTGCATGAAGGTTTCCTCACGATGTTTTCCTTCACCGTAAGAGCGTCGGATAACGTACATATATTTTCGAAAATTCGAAAACACATTGGTACGTGTCGGGATTTGAACCTCAGCCCTCCCGGTAGGAAGACGACAGTCCACATCATTGAGCCACCGACGCGCAGGTGTATCATCACAATACAATTAATAATAATGATACAATAATACATGACGGATTAAACGATTATTCAAATTGTTTTGTATCTAACATTTCTCTTTGTCAATAAATAACTCTAATCAATTAGAGTTGTATAATCTAAATTAACATACCCACTTTTTGTTTCAACTGTTAACTCGTAGAACCAATTTGGGGACCGAATGACCGCTTGTTTTCGTTGGGTGTGCTCGTCTATTGGCAATAAAGCTCGCCCTCTCCCGGGGCATTTAATTACATCTCGTGTCCACAGCACCGCGGCTCCCCGGAGATTAATGCTATTGCGCTCCATCCGCGCTCCCGATGATATTAATAACCATTCATTACCTTCATTGCCTCACGTCGTTAGCAGTTACCTACCGGGCTATGGCGAATCGTGTCAAGACCGCAAAGGGCTATCCATCTAGACACGGTTACCGAAGCATAACAGACTTTGAAGATATAATTTCTATGTTGACTACAACGTGCACGCGAGGTGAAGTGTTGATTTTAACGGGTTAACCTAATAGTGCTTATTTAGTAGCAAGTACGAGCGGGTTTTTTTAAATTGAGATAGGCTGCTTTCTGGAAATCATCAGCATTGAAAAAATACAGGAGGTCTAGAAATACATAGACTATTCCCATATTCGCAGGGGCTGTACAATGTGTAATAGCAGATGCCCTCAGTCCGCTATCCACATCCCCTACTAAGGCGAGCGAAGCTGGTGCCACTACCATCTCCTACGCCCAGTTCTCCGCCGCCTGTTCGCACTCGCAAGCGGATCCTCCTCCCTAATATGCTCTACCTCTTCCTTAGAAAGCATTATTTGCTCGTAGAAAGAGGCTACATTGCTCATAACCCAATGACAGCTGAAAACTGAGGTTGTCTCATATAGTTGCCCTCAGGGCAGCGGTGGTACCTTCCTAGATGACTCATGACCAAGTCTATCACCTAGTGATATCAAAACGATATATGTGGAATTTTGATTACACTTTTACTCTGCCCTTCCATTTCAACTATTATAGTTATTAAATATATAGTTATTGAAGTATGCTTAACACCTAAGCTTTTCACTACGAGTAGATCATGAATAAATAAAAAAAAATAGAAAAAGGCTATCATTTTCTTGCCGATGAAGAGAACCACACTTAGTTTTTGTTGTTAAGTTACTTAGTATGGGCGATACGAATCTCACGCTCGAACGGATATCCGCAACGGTACAGCACCGACTAGCGCGTCGTGCCCCAGCGCCTGCATTGTTTTTAATATATAATGCATTAAATTAATATTCTTTATTCTTTAATTGTGCAAATTTAACAATTACTGTATTTAATAGTTAAGAATGAGTACAACTTTTGCTTGTTCTTGTGCTTTCGTACAACACTTAGTATTTTTTTATTGTTGAAGATAGTATCGAATCGTCAATAAAGTTTTTTGTTAAATACGCTTTTTAAATAAAGATTTCGCGCCACTAACTCTGAGAGGGTCTTAATATTTCACAGACACAGAAGCTCAAACCGTCGAAATAAATAATAGCATATAGGTTAGAGGAAAATACGTAAATGCTGTTTACACCTTAAATATAATTTACGGTATGCCTTATAAGGTGATATAAAAACGTACATAATAATTTTGGACTTCGTGATTCAGCTTGGGTCGATAACCTTTGCGTAGGAACTTTTACAAATTAAATCAATAACGTTTTAAATTATACTTTTCATTCTTCCCCACAATTTTGGTATATTATTGAAACATTCCTTAAATAGCTGCGGACATATATTCCCATACTAAATTCCATCACAATATTATTGAGTTTATAATATTTGATTTTAATATTATGAAAAAATCTACTTTAAGTCCTATCCAAATTGATCAGTGGCGGTATAATTAATAATAAACTAAACAACGTCAATTAATACTCGTATATTCAACTCGTAACTTCACTTGCAGCTTATCGCATGACCTTACCATTTACGCCTCAACCATAATTAACGTATCAAATTTAGAACAAAAAATATTTTATCTTTGTAAAATAAGGACAAGCTTAGCCATATTTAGTAGCGATCCGGTTGAAGTTATGCATTAAGCCCTTTGATCACCGGACGTTGGTTATTTGCTGACCTAAACCCACGCCATGTGGGAGTCGCTAACGTAGTCAATGTTTGTGCTCTGTACACTCTAAACATGGATATATTGACGTCTATTTACTTTAAAACTTCTCCTAAACAGGTTCCCAACTGGGCTATGAGAAAAAATATCCAATAAAAAATATATATGGAATTTCGACACTCTCAAAATGTAAAGTACCCACGAGATAAAGACAATATATTTGTTATATACTAACAAGCCATCTACGTAAAGGGGCGACATTTATAGCACTAGTTGTTCTTTGCACATATATAGACTATATTTCAAACAAACAGAATACGTGTAGATATTTTTGAGGTAATTCCAGAAGTTGGTTCTTCGACATCAAAATTGCTACAGAAAGCAATGCATGCTTATAGGATCAAATATTTGTATTACTAATGACTTACAAAGTATGTACATTGTAAGTTTTTAGTAATATCCAAAATGAAGTGCATGAGTATTAAGTTTTATTCCATGTCGTAATCTATCTACAGCTCACAGAAAAAATATTTATGTTTTTGTAATCAATGAATGACCATTATAATAACAACTCTGCTGAAACTTAGCATTTTAATTTGATTAAAACGTACTCTCACATTTAAAAATGAATGAGTGATACTACTCGTTCTGAAAGAAACCATGCCCCAATTAATCCTTAAACATTTGAATAGTGGAGGCACTATGGTAACAAATAACTGCAATTAAGCCGTAACTAAATTTAACATTAGCGTCTTACAATGATAAGTGTTTTCTCTATTTTTAGCGTTGAATTTGTAAATCTGATTTTGGAGATACTCGGCTTTCTTCTGTTGTAAATTCAGTGAACCGTGACTGGTATACGGATATTATAAAAAAAAATCCTTCTAACGTATATAACTAACATTACGATTGTGAACTAAATACTTTGTGTGAATACCTAAATATATATTAAATTAAGTCGGAGATGACCAAAATGCGACGAGCTCTCTTCTTTATTTAAATTATTTAGAACTATAAATAGTAATCTAACACAAACAGTCAAAGGTATACCTACTGAAAAAGCAAAATTACTTAGTAATCCATACATTTTATTACATTATACATGCGAAAGTAATTTTTAGTCTGCCTATCTGTTTATTTGTAACGCCTTAACGGTTGAACGGATTTTGATGAAATTTGTTATAGTGATAAATGGTATCCTGAAAACGGATATAGGCAAACTTTTGGTCTAACTCGAACCCCCCACTGCCCTTAAATGGGAGGGGTGTAAATTCGAATGGAGCGTTCTGCCAAAAGTTGTCTCATTTTTTTCGGAAATCGGTGGATAGACGTATTATATCATCTACAGCAGTGTAAAAATAATATTCTGTTTGCGTAACTAGGAAAGGGGAACTGTGTTACCCCGAATTTAATTAAAGCGAAGCCTTGTGCTAAAAGCTAGTAATACCTAGTAGTGTAAATATCTTACATACTTCATAATTATTAAAATCTATACGATTATTACAGTATTTTTATATAGTTATTATATGTACCTTACTCTGCTTTACACTACTGATCACAAATGTAATACAACACGGTAATTAAGGGTAATAAAGAACATTTCCGAGTAAGAGTTCTATTGACCTCGAATATGTAGGTATAATTATCATGGATGACAAAATTCGTAAATACAATTATCAAGAAATTTAGCTCAAGGAGTTCAACATTTTTCTTACTTTTTTCTATAATATATTATCTGCGATATATTTCAAGGTCTCAAATGTCTCCTGCATTGCTTGTATAAGATAATAAAGAAAATTTAAAAATATGGGTGAAAATTTTAAAAAAATTCCATACTGTATTAGGATTAGGTACATATATTTAATAATTGTATTACTATTCCTTCACTACTGAACAGTCGTAAAGTTACGGCAGATATCAATTTCTTTTAAATACGGATTGTATTATGGAGTGTTCATGTTTATTTCCTTAGTTCCAGATTATTTTTTTCAATTTGTTTATTATAAGTGTAACATTTTGATTGCTTACATTTCAGCGCTGGCAATAATGGGTGCTCCGGCCTGGGGCTCGCGCGGCGGGGGCGATCGACCGCGGTTGCTCCGGATGACGCCGCTTCGTCACAGCTTCGCCGCACCAGCATCCCCGCCTGCACAGCCTCCAACCCGCACTCATGACTACGCCTCTGATGCGGACACTAACAAGAAAGGTTACAGGCGATTACTGAACTAAGACATCATAGTTTTAACCGTTCCACTCTCCTACGAAGTTTGATCAATACGTGTACGGGTAGGCCAAAGCCGAATGAGTTGTTAGATAACCTGGTTCGTTTATCGTGTTACACCTCGAAGTGAGGATAGTCCCGAAAGTTTCAGGTCTGGACTTCTTACAACATTCATACATTTGGACAGTTTAGGAGTATTTAAGTATCCTTAACCCTTTGACCGCCAGCCAGACACAATAGATTTTATATTGTGTCTGAATTCTCGGCGTTCAATGGAATAGAATGGGTTAAATAGGTAACAAACAAACGCGGACATTTAACCAACTTTTTCTTTAACAGAAACTGCAGAAAAGATTCTCAATTTCAAAGAAACTTCACTACAATCGGAGAAGTCAAGTGTAGTACAAGAAGAGAAGTGAGCCTCTTCCACTAGCACTAAACTTATACTGGAGCTTTAATACCCGTGGGGCTCGTATGTAAAAAAAACATACTGGCTACTGTTGTTGCTACTAAATATCTTATACCATGCAAATAATCATCATCATCAGCTCATAAACGTCCCCACCGAGGGGCACGAGCCTACCCGTATTGGGTGATTAGGCCTTAGTCATCCAAGCGGGCCCAGTGCGTATTGGACAACTTCACACACAACCTTCGAATCTCTTCGCAGGCGTGCATGAAGGTTTCCTCACGATGTTTTCCTTCACCGTAAGAGCGTCGGATAACGTACATATATTTTTGAAAAACGAAAATACATTGGTACGTGTCGGATTTGAACCCCAGCCCTCCTGGTAAGAAGCGACAGTCCACACCACTGAGCCACCGACGCTCATACGGGCCTTCGTAATTGCAGTATAATGCTCAAGCACTTATAAGCGTCGATTCAAACAGTTTTGCTTTTTTCATTTTCAGAAGAAAGCTGGAATGCAAACTTGTCTCAACGCTGGCGCAAACTACGACGCAGATGTTCTAGATTACGTCCTGGGTCAGGAACCAGGGAACCAAGTCCCGTACGCTGCTCTCCCTCGCCACCCCGACATCCTCCACAGTGCTCTCCAGCACCGCCTTCAAAACTTTCATTTAGGCATCGAGGCAAAGTCTACACGACCGCATCACTGCGAGTGACCAGTGGAGCACCAGATTTGCTGAGAGCACTTGGAAAACTCGGTGGAGGCTTACGCAGAAGAGCCCTGTCAGCGCACGATGTATTAGCACCACCCCAACAACAACCTGCAACTTTTTACGTTCCTAGTCCAACTGCCGTTCGGCAACCTCCTTCGCCATCACCACCTCGGCAATCGGCGACATTACGTCGACGGTGTAGCTCCCCAAACGTCTATCGAGCCCACAAAGGTTCCCCTGCGCCTCGCGAGCGTGCACCCTTAATAAGTCAAGAGGACGAAAGTAGAGATATTGTGGATTTCAGCTACGTCCCGGAAAGGAGGAAAAATAATAGCGAAGGAAGGAGTCGGCGGCCTTACAGTGAAAATGTGGAGTTGGATGTGCCCGTATATAGGAATGGTTACAGCAGGCTTACGTCAGAGGCTTCACAGAGGTTGTGGGAGGAGCCGTACAGATTGCCGCGCGTGCAGGCGCGACAGGAGCCGATGCAACAGCTGCGCACCTGTGTTGCGGAATTGCGCGTCAGTGCAACGCCGAGGTCTGCACGCCCACCGCCAGCACCGCCGTCATCAGCACAAAAAACGACCACCGGCGCCGGAACCGAGAGATTCACATACGTTCGAGGTATGTTAGCGAATAGTTAAATTTAAATCAAGTATTTTTAGAATAAGCCAATCGTTGATTTTCATATCTTTAAATGGGTAGACGTATAATGCTTACCTTATTAAGATATGATTAACATTGCAGATAATGTACACTCTTGACATAGTATTTTTTTACTTTCATTTTAGTTCATTTATAATACTAGGTACCAATATGACAGGATAGAATTGGTAATAGCAAAAAAGGCACTCTACATCTACACAGACCCAATAAATAATTTAGTACTTATAGATATACATTTTAAATAATGTTACAATATTTCATTTCACTTTCCAGGTACGATTTACAAAATCGGCTGGAGGCAAAGGACTTGGGTTCAGCATAGTGGGTGGGCGGGACTCACCGCGGGGCGATATGGGCATCTTCGTCAAAACAATATTAACAATGGGCAAGCGGCTGAATCGGGCCTTTTAAGAGAAGGTTTGTTCAAACATATTGAATAAATATTCGTCGTTACTAAGCGAATTGTTTTCATTAAATCTTTGGCCGAAGGAGTGGAAAAGTTCTAGAGTGGTGTCCGCTTAACGTAAAACAAAGCGTAGACCGACCCTCAACCAGATGAACTGGTTAAGGGCGGGTAGCAGATGCATGTCAACTGTTAGGGATCGGCCTACGTGGGAATCATTAGAGAAGGCCTTCCATCAGCAAGGGACATAATAGGCTGAAATGATGGATCTTTGTCTCAAGGCCACTTTTACACTGCATGATTTACTTGTCTAAGAAACCGTTACCAAAACGAATATGTGTGTCACGAAATGAGTTAATTGTACGTCTAGAAAAGTCCTCGTTACTTGATTTGACACAGCAAATATCAAAACACTTTGATTACCTTTTTAGCAATCATCAGTATACACAACAGTCATTAAACTGTTATTGAATGTCCTCTTGTGCCAGGGTTCATAGTGGTTAAAGGGTTTTATCCGTTACAAAGTGTATAAAAAAAATAAACTTACTGTGGCGATCTAAAGAGATGCAACTGAAATGTTTAAAAATGCTTTTAAACATTTGATAAATAATGTAAACCTGTAACCTTTAATAATAATAGAAAGGTGCAGAGAAATTCCATTGAGACGGTTGCACGACAGCTGCTGGTATTCTAGCCAAACCACCTGCCTTGCTATCTATAAATAACACGCTTAGGGTTATGTCAACATTTCTTGGTAACATTTCTAATTACAATCATTAGGCTTTTTAGTACATGTTTTTGTATGAATACTTTAATTAAGGACCAGCTGAAGTTTGAAACTTTCTTAACCTGACAAGTTGTTTTGTATGAGGATTCAGTCAGAGAGGAGTCACTTAGGAAACAATTATCCTTGTATGTTCTCAAAGTATGTTGGAATGTTTGTTTGTGTATAATAATTAGATGTATTTTAAAAAATATATACAAATATCCGTAGCTTATTTTTTGTAGAAAAACATATCACAACTATAGTAAAATCATAACTGTAAGTTAGAATTGCTGGGACTGAAGTATCCACACTGAAGTTCTTATAAACAGTCTTTGATGTGTTACTTAAGGCAGCGACATTTAAATGCAATATACCTTTTGTCTTCTATATTTATTATATTCAGAATAAATTAACAAGCGGAAATTTTTGAAGTATAGTTAGGTGAATAAAAAGTATCCACCGCCTTTCATAAAGCGGCACTAGACCCAATTTTATCTTGTACTATGGATACTTAACATCTAATAATAAATTATCTACATAAAATATATATTATATACACAAATGTCTTTCCTACCGAGGATAAAACCCAGAACTCTTGGTGTACCGAATTCTAACCTTAACACCATATAGGTCATCATGTATTCATTAATAATGTTATTTCAAAATATTTTTTTATCTGTTTTACATGGTGTATGTTTTTATTTTTACAGGCGACGAGATCGTGTCAGTGAACGGGCGGGAACCGCCGGGCTGACCCACGGAGAAGCAATCCGGCTGTTCAAGGACGTTCGAGCAGGACCCGTGCTGCTCAGGGTTTCCCGGCGGGCGCCAACTCGCTGACTGCCCTGCGCCTGCTGCGGCCCTTCCGCGCAGGCGCCTACCTACTCTACCCTGTGAACTTTGTCCAAATATTTGCTAGGGGCTTTTCATGTTGAGAGGATTGTATAGCTAGCGTTATCACCACTTCGTTCACAAGGCGTTAGCCTAATCGACCCTAAAGTAATCTTTCAGCAAAAAGTTATACAAGTTGTTTACTTCAAACGTCCAATATTTGCGCTGAGTGGACGCGTTCAGTCGTATTTTTCATTAGGAATTGCACACCCCTATTGCGTGACGCCTGCAAAAGTACGCGTGAATAGGTGTAGAACAACTGATTAGTAAAAAAGAGCCTAATAGCTTCACATATTAAATACACTAGGGACTTATTTATTCTCCACTCTGGACTAGATGCTTAAGCACTTGTTGCCTAACTATGCCACCTTTAGATAATTAGCTGATCTGTATAACAAGAAACTCATTTTAATAGTTACTTATTCCTTGTTCAGTTGACTGATATATTCATGGATGTATAAATTGATTGACTATTGAGAATACTTGATAGTAATGTGCTGATAGTGCATATACTTCTTCTACTCTAGACTTACTATAACGAGATATCAATTGGATCCATAGTTATTTCGGTACATATTAAAACGTACAATGGTATTAAGGGGCTGTTTACACTATTTTGTAAGTAACAACAAATGTGGCCACAGTTTTACTAATTCACTCCCAAGAAACTTTAATAACAAATAAAATAAGTCTTATAAAATAATAGTCATGTCATAACATAACTTATTCATAGTATCGGTATCTTTCACGTAAAGCACTGTATTATACTCGTAGATATCTTGCTTTGTCACAGTATTTTTATGAGATAGATTAACCTGCTTACTTTCCACTGCAGACCAAAGGCATACCCATGTAGCAAAGCAATAGGACAGTAAAACCACCACAGGGCCTAATGCAAATTGGTGATTTTTAACGACTCCATTAGATTCTAGCAGAACCGACGCCTTCACTTACCTTTTAAAAACACGGAGGAACTTGAAAAATATTGTCGCTCATCCAAAAACTATTTATAGGGTTAACTGCGTAACTTGTGCGTTTATCAAAAGAAGGCTCTAGGCGCTACGCCATCAAGTCCCTAAACTAAGAATTATATTATTTAATTACTGAATGAATCAGTTTTATAATATGAAGTTGAACAATCGCATTAATGGTAGTATATGAAACATACCAACGATACATCACACACTGTAAGAACAGTATATCTGTTCAACTATTTTCTAAGAGGTATGTAAGGAGTATCTTTATATTTTGCTACCTATACAAAGATATTTTTGATATAATATTATTAACCATTGAATTATGATTATTTTTTTATTATAAAACTTATAGAAGGCATGTACCATCACTAGCAACGAAATGATGTAATATTAGGACTAAGTCTTGTGTATATAGAGTTGAAACAATAATACCATTGCATCTCTATCAAAAATATATTTTGAAATCACACCACTGACCAAGTATAATAATCACTATTTTAGTTATACGTTGACAATGTGATTTTGTCATGCCATGTTTAGAATGCGTGTGGGTGACATTATACGAAACATTCCTGTTGGTATTCTGAAAAAAACAATCGCCGCGATTTTAATAAATACCGCGATTGGCAAAACAATTATAAAGCGCACATATTGTTTTTAATTTTAGTACAATAATAATTTATTTTGTATAATAAACTGCATCTTTAAAACTTTATTTGTAGAACGTAATTTCTGTTATTAATTTATGTCAATTGACAAGTTTTGCGTGTGTTTAAATTGTATGTTTAATGCTGCTTCTTTAATATTTACAGATTTCTCAAATGTAATGCGACACCAATATATGCCTAGGTAGATAATATTCGTGCCTAAATCAATTGTGAAGATTTAAAAAATAAGTTAAAATAAGTAAGTGCAATGTCGTAACGACTGAATAGAACAACGACACTGGTCGCTGGAATAAAATTTCAAGATGTATTATATATTGTAAACTGGAATATGTTAGTCACATTTTAGGACAAAGATATAAAAAGTATATACTTTAACATTGTATAAAGCGCCGCTGTAAAATTTTAATCATAAATATTTTTACGGATTAAATCCCATTAAAGGGCACGAGCAAGCCTTTGGCTGCGGTAACTAAAAGTGACCTAAATGTCCAGAGAATAAAAAACAAGTATAGAGTAACGCCATATTATCCGTACAATTAGTTTTGATTGATAGTACAAGTAGTATGTGAATCGCAACAGCTTTAAATAGTGCTGCTGAAAATGTCATACAATCGCACGATTTTACTCGTAAGTGTCCATGCGGACGTTTTCATGAAATCCAAAAGACTCAGCAGGCTCTTCCTATCGCAATAACAGTAATGTTTTTTGTACAACCGATAAAACTAAAGAATACAGAAACATAGTCAGTTTGTGACATATTGAGGTAAAAAAATAATATCGTCCATTAAGTCAGTTTTCCACTTATCATTACATGGAGTGTTTGCTTACTTTTCTCATAAAAATAATATTATGCTAACTTACTTTTCGTTACAAAACCGCTTCTTACCATCACAGCTGCATCGGGCCAATGCAATCACATGGCTATCAAAGTAGTCTAAGAATAGTAAGAAAACATTACCATAGGTATATACTTGACATGAACAATTTTTAAAAATATACCAGTTGTTAAGCATAGGTAATAAATATGATTTGACATGTAATTATTCATTAACCCAGCAATTTACTGTGACGTATAAAACGTGATATGTTTTGTTTAAACACTCGTTCTTACAATAGCTACACAAGTAAATACAGGCAAAAATGTGAAAACTGGTGAAAACATTACGTACAATGTTAGCTTGCCTGGCATCTGTGTTTGTTCTGGATTAGAATGTTCAATATATTTATGTATGCAAATTAATACTACCAAATTCTTTAAATAATACACGCAGCGTGAGACAGCAAAAGTGAGACAAAATGAGAACGAAAGTAATTATATATATTATTTTTCTCAATAGTAGTAGGTTTTGGATAATATATTAATTGAACCTTATATGTTTTAATATATTGAATATATATTCCAACAAAGACCTCCAAAATATACAATGAATAAGATAACGTTATCGAAATAGAAGCCGATTGATATAAGCTGATGAAAACTGCGCTAATTTATAACAACATAAAACTGTAAAAGCTGTTTTTGAAGGTTCAAATATTCTTGACAAAAATATCTTATGTACAAAAATATTTTTGCATTTGTAATTTACTATATAGTACTTAACATAAGTATTTATATTTTTTAATAACGCTGTAAAATAGCTTTAAGTACAGATCAATGAAATAATAAATGAAACATAAATTATATCTTTTGTTTTATTAAATGTGCTATATTTTTTAAGACATCATTTTCAGAATCATATTAGCTATGTCGTAAGTCTACTACTTAATCTTCTCGACGAGTTGAGCTTGGCATGCATGTGGACGAGAACGTAGTCATGTTCAATAACCATGTCATACCACAACCAGATACGATAGCGTATCTCGAGGTTGTAAAACACACCCTCCGGCCGATAAACCGATGACTTGCAAAAGGTCGCTGGTGGAGCCCGAAGCTTTTAATTGTGAGTGGCCTTATTCCGTCATTAGAAGATAGGGATCGCGTAGAAATACTTCAAAGTACATGTCGAGGTAGCTTGCAAAACGACGACACAAAAGTGGTCTGTGCTATTGTCACCTATAAAAACTTCAAACTATTGGTATGTGTCGTATACCTACCTCCTTGTTATAAAGACGATCAATATTTAAATGTCTTAACCTACTTGGAAAATGTAATTATGACGTATGCTGGCCTACAGGTTTTGGTGGTTGGTGATTTCAATCTAAACTCCTTTTCCGATAATGTTGAATTCAATTTTGTAATGTTCTGTGACTCTTGTGGCTTAAGACAACATAGTGATATACGTAACAGTCATGGCGGTATGTTGGACCTTGTTTTGAGCGATCTTGATCTAGATTGTATTCAGGTTATTGCTGGTGCTGACTCATTGGTTCCTGAGGATAAATACCATCCTACTCTAGAAATAACAATTAAATTCGCAATTTCAGTATCCACGCCGCCGCAGTGTCCACCTCGTCCCAACCCGGGTTCTGGTTACAGCCCTGTCTGGAATTGGCGAAAGGCTGATTTTAAGTCTATATGCGGCTATCAATATGTGGACTGGTCTGACGTGATGGCAGCGACTGACATCGACCTAGCTGTTGAATTATTTTATAAAAAAATAATCAACTGCATTTCTCAATATGTGCCACTAAAACGCTCCATTCATAATCATAATAATATATATATCCAAGTTGGTATACAAGTGAAATAATACATAATATTAAAAAAATATTTTCATTTAAAACGATATAAACTAGAAGGTAAGGAATTTAATAAAGAAATGTTTAAATACTATAGATGTCATGTTAAAAATCTAATTGACAATGCTTATAAGCTGCATTTAAATTTGACTAAAAAAAATCTTAGAAGATCCTGTTAATTTCTGGACCTATGTTAAAGATAAAAGAAAGGATCGAAAGCCTGTTGGTACCTACCTGCATCGTGGAGAGGACGTAGTGGGTCAAGCCGCGGCTGATGCTTTTGCCGAACATTTTAGTTCGGTATTCCTTGCTGATCTGCCTCGTTTAAGTCCAACAGAGGCTGCTTGTGCGGTGGAGGCATCTGGTGATGCGGCTTGGGTCTCAGTTGCTCAGATTGATGAAAAGGATTTAAATTTAGCGGTAAAACGACTTAAGCCGAGATCTTCAACTGGACCGGATGGCATTCCTGTGTTTTTCGCTAAGGATTGTAGTTCAGCACTCGCGGAACCGCTGTTGTTTCTTTTCAATTTGGCTATAAGTAGCTCTGTGTATCCAAAGGCTTGGAAGTTGTCAAGAGTGACTCCAATTCCTAAGGATACTAAGATAGGCAATGACATTTTAAACTTTAGACCGATTGCAGTGCTATCGGTCTTCCCGAAGACTTTTGAGATAATATTAAGCTCCCTTATTGATGGTCAGATTGAGCACTCTCTACATGACTCTCAGCACGGTTTCCGTAAGGCTCGTTCGACTAGTTCTAATCTCATTTCTCACGTAGACTATGTTTATGCCGAAATGGATGCTGGCAGACAGGTGGATGCAGCATACTTCGATTTTAAGAAAGCGTTTGATCTCGTGGACAATGATATTTTACTGCAAAAGTTAGTGTGTATGGGGTTTGCACCAAAATTGCTCGAGTTTTTCTCCAGCTACCTACAAAACCGGTGTCAGTTCGTAAGGGTGGATGGGTTTGAGTCGGACATATACTACACAAGGTCCGGTGTAAGCCAAGGTAGTACCCTAGGGCCAATTCTTTTCCTCATCTTTATCAACGATTTGCCTGATTCTGTTAAGTCCTCAAAGTGTCTTCTCTTTGCAGACGACCTTAAATTGAGCTTAGGTATTGGTGCCATGCACGACTCAGAAGCTCTTCAAGCTGATATCTGTGCAGTTGACGAGTGGAGTAGGTTAAATCGTCTGCCTTTTAACAGTGCGAAGTGTAAAACTATTACATATACACGGAAGCGAAACCCCGTGGATACTAAATATAAGCTCCATGACACACCTATAGAAAAGGTAAATGAAATTCGCGACTTAGGTATAATTATCGACTCAAAGTTGGACTTTCACAAACATGTGGTAACAGTGTGTAAAGCTTCTAATAAGACACTGGGTTTTATAATGAGAATCTCATCGCAGTTTGATGATACAAAAGTTGCTACAGTGCTGTATAATGCCTACGTTCGTAGTAAACTTGAGTTTGGTACAATCGTCTGGGATCCTCATGAAACCAAGTATTCTTTGATGGTGGAAAGGGTTCAAAGGAAATACGCGCGCTGGTTATATAAAATTAAATATGGATATTACCCATTTTTATACCCGTCCGCCTTTGTCATAGGCATGGTAAACTTAGATACTCTTAAACTTAGAAGAGTGCTGCAGCTCTTTTCGTACTATATTGCTATTGTGCGTAATAAAGTTGATAGTCCTAGCATACTTGACAAAGTGAAATTGCTGGCACCCCAACGTCTGGGCTGGGACGAGGAGGGGACTGTGGCACCGCGTCGACTACCGCGCCTCCTGCAACGGCCTACCGTCCGAACCACGTATGCCGCCCATGCACCTACTAATCGTGCCTTACTTTTCGTAGGGGATATGCTCGCTCATGACTGTGGTATTGATCTATTCGCCGACCATCTCAGAACTTTACTACAGAAAGCAGTCAGCTATGCGTCTGCTATAGAATGTAATGATTATAAAGTAACCTAAAAGCTATTTGACATTGTATCTTGTGAATTAATCTTTATTTCTATTTCATTGTATTTGTATTTATGTAATTAATCTTTTATTTTTCATTTTTATTTTATTTTCAACGAACGACATTTAATTTACGAAATTTGACATTATTCGACTTTATTAACAATATTAATGTTGACATCTTAATTATTTTAATTTCATTGATTGTTTGTATGATTGCCATAACTACTCTTATAAGCGCTTTGGACCATGTCTGTTAGTTTATAAGATAATGTATTAAATAAATAAATAAAATAAATAAATAAATAAAATCTGTGCCTATTCGATATACCTACGTCTATATTTCTATGTATAAAATGTTAAAAATAATAGGGGTGTTTTTAGATGATTAAATTAGAAGATACGAAGATCCTTTTGCCTTCATACTAACTTCTGTTATGTATTTATATTTTAAGTTTAGATCTCCTCATTTAAACGTAGGACTATTGAAGTAACCATTACTATTTGGCACGAGAATCTAATAACAAATAAATAATTTATAATTGTAATGTAGCAAATTAGACATTCATTTCCATTGTGTTATTTCTATATTATAATCAAACAGTTACACGCGCTATTTGTAACCTACTTCTGAGTGACACCTGAAAAACCTTTAACAGTGACCTTGGAATTTACATAACTTATATTGTACACTTGAAAAGGTTTACCTACATATTCACACGTGTTAAATAGAAGTTTTAGTGTATCTACCTACCTAAAAAATGTAGGCAACTGTAAAAAAAATATGCTCGCACTATACATTTATTGTATGGCATCTTGTACATAGGTCCATGATATTACGCGAAGTCATTTTAATAAATGTATAAAGAAATTTTATATAAGAAGATAAACTAGTCAAAATGTTTATTAGTTTATAGTTAGCGCGGTGGCTCCTTGGTGTGAACTATGCCTTGCGATCTGGAAGGTGCAGGTTCAAATCTCGCCACGTACCATTGTCTAATCGAATTTTTGAAATTATATATTTATCCGATGTTTGAGGAAAACATCGCGAGGAAACCTCATCGTGAGGAGGTTGTGCGTGAAGTCGGCCAATCCGTACTGGGTCGGGGTCGACGTTTAATGCCTGTTCGCTCTTTACGGGCAGACTCATACCCCTCAGTAGGGACTTATGAGATGATGAAAAGTGTTTATAACTCTTCAGTGATATTTTATTGTATATTATAATTATGTTCCGCTTGCGGGATATGCTTATAAGCACCTGGACATTTCAGTGTCCTTACTTTAAATTTAGAATTATGATTTGATATTTTTATGTGTTTAGCACTGAATAAACGATGGTTAGGACCACAGATTTCCCAATACAGGAGATGGGGCAAGCCGCGTTTAAAGTGCGACAACTGTAAGCTCAACGAGCATACACTGGCAACCAGTTTACGCTCTGTGAGACGAGTCAAGACGCACGAATATTAGAAGAAATTACCGTCTTTTTCCAAAATGCGATCCTGTGCAATTGTACCATGCCATCATCGCAATGAATCAGTAAATTTACCAAGAAATATAATAACTTTTCACAGGTAAGAACCGAAAAAATTATGACACTGGGACTGCTTATAAACTTGGCAGCTTGTCCAGTCTAATGTATATTCTGATGTCTGTGGTTAGGACTGTTGCACTCCTACCGGGAGGGCTGAGGTTCAAATCCCGCCACGTACCAATGTGTTTTCAAAATGATATGAACGTTATCCAACGTTCTTACGGTGAAGGAAAACATCGTGAGGAAACCTGCGTACGCCTGCGAAGAGATTCAAAGGTTGTGCATGAAGTCGGCCAACCCGCACTGGGCCCGCGTGGACTACTAAAGCCTGAACACCCTATACGGGTAGGCTCGTGCCCCTCGGTGGGGACGAGCCGATATATAATGTGTATCAAACAGGAAAAACTAAAACATCCATTTAAAGATATTAGATTATATTTCCATCAGGAATACAGGAATATAGCTTTAGATAGGATAACATAACATGTCTCGTTGATATTCGCATTGTTAAGTATGTATACAAATTACATCTATGACAAGAATTAGTAATATTAATAATAAAAACAAATATGTACAAATACAACTTATAATAACTAGTTAATATTATCTTGGTAAGACACGGCTTTTCTCTATAACGATTCGTTGCTTGTTAATTATATTTCAATCCTGTACATAAGGCAAGTAGTAAAATCAATCGATTACCAATCGTGTTACAGTTTTATAATAAATAACAGATCGCTTTTAAGAGTCATACGTCATAAATAAAAAGTGAGCAGATATATTTTGAGTATGATAATACATTTCAGTTTATCTAAACACGTTACCTAATAGATAAATACCGACAAAAACAATCAAATGTATTTACAGGAATAGCTAATTTCATAAAGTTTTGACACCTTTCATATAGGTCACTGTAACATTTCCTTTCTTGTCTGTTGAATGGGAAGTTTATAATTTTAGTGTATTGCGTGATTATAAATAAAGCGCAAACTTACTAATTATTAAAATCTTCACTTTTTAATGAATGCATTGATATTAACTTGATATTCAGATACCTATTGATAATAATAAGCTAAATGATAATTATACTACATAAATCAGAACATGTTATATATTAGACATTCAAGGAATGATAGAGGATAGCTATTGTATAATAATTTAACAATATTAAACTGTAAACGTTTCATCTCACGACGACTGTTGGTTTCTTGCACAGATCAAAGATGGCACTCATTATTACATTAATGAAACGGTTTTCAAACTCTCGGTACTTTCAGTACGTACCCTATTATAACGGACCGTAAACTATTGCTACTGTCCAAGACTAGTATTAATTCTAACGAATTCATAAATAACTCAACAACAAGATTGGATGCAGTCTTTATAGTCTCAAAGTCGTCCCTCCACTTATTGAAGCGGTACATGTGAAGTGTAAATTACATTCGTCTAGTACCTCTTGACTAACGAAGCAAGACTGTAGGTACAAAATTACGGGGCCGCCGCCTCGCACTCCGCCAAATTGAACGTAGTCAGCAATCAGCATTTTTACCTTCGGCAACATTCGCAGACAAATGACTTGTTAGGCTGAGCGCTAACCGAATTGTGAGTGTTCACGTTTCACTGAACTAATTCAGATGTAGGCGGCTGACGATATAACGATTGGAAAAGGCAAACCGGGCATTCGACGGTTTCATTGGGTTATGTTGTCTTCGGGTTCTTGAGCACCAGTGTGACGGGGCCCACTGGCAACGCTTTAAGCGCTGCCAGGCTTGAGTGCGAGTGAATCCTCCATGGATTGCCCACCAGCTGATAGCAGTTCCGCTCCTACCAGTATTCGTCCGCTTTGGGCTGCGGCACCACCTGAAATTATAAAAAAAGATAAATAGATGAATGTGCGTCCATTAACAATTTACTTATCTGAAACCAAATAAGCTGAACTCATGAATGCCTGCTATTGTTTATTATGTAACTCTATTTTGTTAGAAAATCGTCAAAAGTTATTTAATACTCGTTATAGAATTGGATATCTCAAGGCCGGAAATTTTTTATCGTTATATTAAAAATATTTAAATAAGCAATTGTTTTGGGTAATTAAAATTAACGTTCATACAAGTTAATCGCTAGATATCAAGATTTCTTATGATTTTTCAAGTTATAGAACACTTGACTTATGAAGAGAACCAAACAAATTGTGAAAAGTAATTACAAAATATAAGTAATTTATAATTACAGTAAATTGAGACCATACACAAATAAAATAGGTATTAAGGTTATACTAAATTCTATGAGTAGTTGATAGTGACGTAAAATGTTTTTACCTAAACCAATTCCTCTGAAACATCATCAAGCAGCGTAAAGAAAACAAAAAAGATGTTCATTACTTCAGCATTGGCAAAATTTGCAAAATAATGATTAATTAGTTTCTAAACTTGTAACAACTGAAATAAGCTTATACATAACCTCGGCCACGGTAACATTGATTTTGTCACATAAACTGTAAGGACAACCTTTGACATAGATTTTTTAATTTGACTGCCGTGGTTTAAGTTTTCACTGTTGAGCCTGAACAGTATACTGAAAGCGTAATGAAAGGGAAAAAAATAAAATTCAAACTGTGGTAACTTCATTTCTCATTTAGGCAATATTACAAGCTACTTAATTAAATTTACATAAAAAAGAGACGGACACGCACGGACATTGTGTCCATTTCATTTCACTTGAAACAGAACCAACGTAGTTTTATTATAAGTGTATATACCTGCAAATAGTTTCTTATAGTGAGCGGCTTGTCACCGTGCGGCGAGTCGCGACCGCCGGCGAGGCCAAAACCGAGGCCGGCTCCGCCGCCAGCCTTCTCCAGTTGCACGGACACCACGCCGGCGCCGTCTTCGTATACCACCTCCTCATTGCGAACCTTCGACTCCGCTGTGAACATTTGCAAATCATTATTGACGAATGGTATTCTGTATATATAGAAAGGTAGTCGCCATCCGTGCCCTAAAAACGGACGGCCAAAGAGAGACAGTTGTAGGCTCTTTGTTTAGGTAAATGTACGCTCATTCGAAATATGTGTATGTGTGCTGCCACTGCATTCGGAACACGTTTTTCGATTGTTTGTGAGCATAATATGCTATCACGAATCTATATTTTACATCATTGTTAACAACCTATTTGTTATCACGAATCTATACTTTTTACATCGTTGTACAAACTAATTGGTTTTTTTCATACTACAGGCTACAGGCTTTCGTTTGTGTGTCAGTGGATATTTATTTTTTTAATACGTATTATTATCATCAGCCTATAATGACCCACTGCAGGGACGAGGCTTTCCCACACAGCATAGCCATGGGAAGATAAGGTATTAACACACCACGCGGGCCCAATGCGGATTGATGAGTGTTAACAACTATCCTTAGAACTTGTCGTAACCAACGGCTTACAGTGCCTTCAAAAGCCCGGAATTATTTTCATATAATCAGCTGGCTGCAATTTCCTAACTAAACTGGAATATATCGCACAAAGTGAGCTTTACTATGCGATATCCTCACAATTTCCAACCAATGCGTGTATTACAAATCTAAGTTAGTAGGTAATATGAAGCTGTTATTCCCGAAAACAACACGAAGGTAGTCCTGGACGCATACAATCTGTGTTGGTCTATTTACGACCCTTTCTCACCGTGCTATCGTATAAGTTATGTCCTAATTTTATTACCATTTACATTCGTATTATTCATTTTATTTCTGAATAGTTATATTATTTATTACTGATTCTCATCATTCAGGGATTTTAGACAGTACAAACACACTGGCCCAAAGGCATTTGTCGTGATTTGAAACTAGCATTTCATCGTCATCCTTTATATCAAATAAAGTGTCATATTGCCCACCTCACCCATTTCAAAAAGAATCGAATTTGGACCGAGGACTTACTATCCTTTACTTAAATAGTTAGCTATTGCAGCACCGTCTGAAGCCATTTTAAAATAAGTAATTGTACCTAATGCTTTTAGCTATGAGGCAAACATCGATGACTAATGACTAATACACATTACTAAACCTAGCTAACCTAGATTCCAATTGTCTTTTCTTACGTCAATTTTGTTAATAGCATCACTTAATTAAATAAATTATTTAATGTGTGTATTAAAGTTCCTACTATTGATACTGTCATGTGGTGGCGGCATAAAAACACAAATTTTAACACTCCTATCAGGGGCTAGGGGCAAAACATCGAACGAAAATGGGTGAAAGCACTTTCGTGTTAAACCTAACCTCGCTGCGTAAACGGCCTTTACAGCTTCACCGGGCAATAACAGTCTTATTAATGTTTAAAAAAAAGTTTGCGACAGTATATGTCTATTTTTAAGGTGAGCTCACTATAAGCATTGTTTTTGCTCACCAATTTTATTCTAAAACGAGCTATTTCCGCGGTATCCCGCGTTATTATATATCTACCGCAGTAAAATAAAACCTAAATTCCTTCGATGAGTCACGCGACGCGCATAAAACATTGTTTTTATTTTTCCAAAATAAAAGTAGCCTATGTTTTTCCTTATTACATGAGCTACCTAAAAAAAATCCATCTAGCGATTCAGAGATTACCCGGAACTGACAGACAGACAATTTTTTTTTTTAGTTTGGCGTATATACTGTATATATATGCATGGAAAAAAATGTTATTTCAATATACAATATGCACTCTTATTTATGTATGATAAGGTTTTCTTTGCAACGGTGTATATTAATCCTTGTCCAAGCAAACACGTTATTCATCGAAAGTATTTAATTTTAAACCAATCGCACTTACATCTCTCTCTCTCTTCAACCTATCGCAGTCCTGCTGGACATACGTCTCCCCCATTTTGCGCCAGATATCCCGGTCCTCCGCTTTTCTCATCCAGCTCCCACCAGCGACCTTCCGCAAGTCGTCGGTCCATCGGGCCGGAGGGCCCTACGCTACGCTTGCCAAGACGCGGTCTCCACTCCAGAACTCGTCTGCTCCAACGGCCATCGATTCTACGACATACGTGACCAGCCCACTGCCACTTCAACTTGCTGATCCAGCGGGCTATGTCGGTAACTTTAGTTCTCTTGCGGATTAAATCATTTCTGATCTTATCCCCAAGAGAGACTCCAAGCATAGCTCGCTCCATTGCGCGTTGAGTGACTTTGAACTTGTGAACCAATCCCGCAGTCAGTGTCCATGTCTCAGCTGCGTATGTTAGCACGGGTAGGACGCATTGCTCAAAGACTTTCGTCTTTAAGCATTGCGGAATAGTTGACGTTAAGACATGACGTAGCTTATCAAATGCCGCCCAGCCCAACTGAACCCTCCTACTAGCCTCCTTCTCGAAGTTATGCCGGCCAAGTTGGATGGTTTGGCCCAGGTAGATATACTCCTGCACAACCTCGAGACGAACGCCATCGACGCATATCGGTTGTGGCATGACACGACTGTTGAGCATGACTTTCGTCTTGTCCAAATTCATGCCAAGCCCAACTCGTCGGGAAGATTCATTTAGACTGTTCAGCATCTCCGCAAGCTCTTCCGATGACTCTGCCACGATGACGATATCGTCAGCAAAACGAAGATGAGAAATATACTCTCCATTGACGTTGACGCCTCGTTCAGACCAGTCCAGGGTCTTGAAGACATCCTCCAATGCGTTTGTGAACAGTTTCGGGGCTATTACATCCCCCTGTCTCACACCACGACGCAATTCACCAAGGAACTACACCAGAGGCGTGGTCCAGAAGCGTTGTCGTCTTATTCTTCAAGAAGGGTGACAAAACTCTCTTGAAGAATTACAGACCGATAGCGCTTATACATACATACATTTTCGATAGAATTGTTTAGGAGAATTTAACTATATAAACGACGACACAGGCTAAAGTTAGCGTAAGCCTAATATTTAGTACCACGCGGACCAAGTCGTGGACAAAAGAAGTAATTATAAAATAATATACAACTCTACATACCATTTTCAGAGCCGCACCCGGCTCCTCTTTCATTTACATGGGTTTCGTTCTCTACTTCGATAAGGACTTCAGAGCGTTGCTCCTGGAAATTATTTTACAATATGTTAATAAAAAAGCATACTCATTATTACTTACTTCATTCACTATCCTCATATTACTCGAGATCGGGGGAAACGTGTGTTTCTTTCATATCTACTTGTCATTCGTTATGCTCTGTTTTTATCTACCCCTCTTTTTCCATCGCATTAGCTATTTTGAAAACGTGGGTATCATCCTTCTGCATTTCTTTCGTAGCAACCAACGTTGCTTCCTTCGTACAAAGCACCCTTAACCAACAGCTTAGATACATTTCGAACTTGGTTCCACCTTCTATTCAAGTCTTATACCTCATAACTCTTATACCTACTACTCAAATAAAATAAATCAAAAAATAATTATCTAGCCTCCAGCAGCAACCGTTCGCAAATTGTTTATGAAAGTAACCAAAACAATCAAAATTTCATATAAATTGACAATTTACCTTTAAAATTGTAACTGACTGAGCGTGTGTTATTCCATTCATTGTGTATCCATTTATGCTTCGGACTTTAGCACCACGCTTCAATCCTGCTTTCGCTGCTACACTGTCTGCTAATACTCTGTGTACCTGTTGAAGAGATTACACTCTAAGTTTGATCCATTTAAAAGGCATCAGTTTCATTCGGATCGTGTTCTTCAGGGTACAGATAAACCAATGCGAGATAGTTTTATACAAAAAAGAATACTTTAACTAGCAATGAAATAGATAATATGTATGATTATAATGAGTGGAGACCGCGTCTTGGCAAGCGTAGAGTGGGACGCCCTCCGGCCCCGATGGACCGACGACTTGAAAGGTCGCTGGTAGAAGCTGGATGGAAAAGCGGAGGACCGAGATGTCTGGCGCAAAATGGGGGAGACCTATGTCAAGCAGTGGACTTCAATAGGTTGAAGAGATGATTATAATAATATGTAAGTATTAAGTGAAGACAAATATATGTTTTCAAAGAGTTGTAGATACGTAGTTTATATATATATATATCGTAAGCTACCATTTTCAGTTATGAGATTTACTTACAAACACTCTTGTGATTGTAGCACTTAATTAAGTTATGTTATGCGGTGACTGAATGCAGTTTAAGTTTCGACTTCTCAAACTTACTTTCTGTTTATAAATACAGTGTTTAACTTAAGTGACCCAATCGAACCTCGTTGGATCGTTGAACGTCCTGCACAATAAGCAATTAGATTCTGAGTACCCAACAACAATGCCCGAACTCTGGAGGTTTCAGTCCAAAATCATAGTTTTCAATGGATAATTTTTGCCTTTGTATCATGAAAGCAATAAATTTAATGAAAACACTCACTGTAACTTTAGCTTCGCAGTCAATACCGCCAGCCAAAATAAGTCCCACACCTGCTCCTTCGCCGCGCTGCAGGCGTATTATTTGTGTTGGAACCTTTGCATCTTCTACTGAAGCATTTAGATTTTTATCACGTGCTGGGTCATTTTTTTTAACAATTATGGCTTGCGAAGTGTTCTTTACTTCGTGCCGAATGATATCTTCTGTAGGAACTGCTTTTGTTTTTAAAGGAACATCCAACCCTGATTTCTTATTGAGTGTTTGTTCCTTATTCAATAATACATTATGCTTGATTACAACATCACAATTATTTTGATCAGTTGTTACCTTATTGTTATGAAAATTATCAAGTCCCGCTTTTTTTATTTCTTTGATAATTTTTTCAGATATCTGTTTCGGAGCATCTTCTAGTTTCGACGTCTCGGCGATAGTATCATTTGTTTTGGGTTTATTAGCAGAACTTGAGTTCCGTTTAAGTCTCGTATTCTTAAAATCAGTCTTTCTCAGCCGAATGTTGATGTCAGAGTCACTGTCAGAATCAGATTCGGCTATTTTTTTATTGCGTCGTCTGTTTTCACCTTTATTAGTTACGGCACTCACCGATGATGTGAGTGGACAAAGGCGATCAGACGTTTTATCGGTTGGACTCGGAGACCTGTCATATGACTCATGTGAGAATTTTGTTTCAATTACAGGGGACTTAAGCTTCGCGTCTCTGCCACTTCGACATTTTGCGGATGCTAAAATGTTCCTCCTATTAATCGTATCTATGTTATACGTTTTTGAAACTCTCCTCTTTTCTGAGTCAGGCACAGAACTTTCAAGGGAACTGCAACTCGCTTGTGAACCAGACGTAGCTGCTGACCCTGCCGACGAACTTAGCGAAACATTTGTATCTGATGAAACTGATCGACATACTTTTCGTTTCATATATTCCTCACAACTCTTCTCAATAGCTGAAGATTTGGGAATTTCAGTTTTCAACAATGAATAGTTTGTATAATGCGATATTCTCGGTGAGAGTCGTGAACTGTCCGATTCTATTGTATCTATATTATGCATTGGGGATGAAGCCGAAGATCTATAGCTAGATTGGGTAGAACTCATTGCAGAGTCATTGTCGCTATCTACTACATCAGTAGCTGTGCATATTTTAATTTCAACATTTTTATAATCTCTCATATAGTTAAAAACATCTTTATAATCTTTCCTTGGTGAACTGTTGACGTTTGACACTAAAGATTTAGAAGGTATCAAAGACGGAGGCACTCTACCATTGTCACCATTTAAATCAAATGTTGGCCTCAGAGATTTAGGAATGTATGCATTATAATTTATATTGGGTTTGTTTATCGTATCCACTCTATCACACATTTTTCGCTCTGGTGTTGATTCTTTAGACATTGAAGAAGGCGTATATACCTGTAATGATTTTCTTTTAAATGCAGGTGAATACTTAGGTATATTGTTTGGCAAAATGTTTGTTTTCCATTTCATTTCATTCACTGTAACAGGTCTCGGATTATTTTTATTACTTTTACTTTCAGTTTTGGTGCAGTTATTTTGAATAGGTGTTGATGTAAATGATTTTGTAAATGTGTCATTAACTTTAATTTCCGGTAAATCAACTATTGGCGTTTGTACCTCAGGTATTACTAAATCTTTTAATTTAGACATACATTTTTTCCTTTGCTCTATTAGGTATTCTAAATTTGATCTATGTATAGTTGCCTTAACATTCGATGCATCATCACTTATACTTCGAGTATGGTATATTGGTTGGCTGAATGTGTTATCTATACTCGATGGTAACGTGGTTGTACTTCCATAAAATAGAGGCTTATTCTCGGCTTGTAAAATACTGCTTTTTCTCCCCGTACTCAAAGAATTTGCAGGTGCAGGGACTGCATTTTTAATGGCCCCCAACACTTCCGGTCGATCTGTGGGCTTTTTATATGTCCGTGGCATTTCGTCAAGATTATCCTGAGATTTAGTCAACCGGCGGTCCAATGATGCAACTTCAGGATAAAAACTATATGAGACTGTAGTTTTTTTGGTAGTTGCGACCGATCGCGTAGGAAGGGTTCCACATTTATCCAAATGATCAGTAGATGTCGCGCGGCTGTTTGAAAACATAGCAATTTTATCCTTTACACTGGCTTCACTTCTTGCATCTTGCGTTCTAGAGATATAGGAGTATCGTGAACGAGTCGCGGTAGGCCAAGCTGCAGGTAGACGTGGTGGCAGCCGAGTAGGGAGCTCTGGTATTTTTTCAACCGCGTCAGATGGTGTCTCCACTCCATCCGGCGGTTGTCTTGGACACGAAGGTAATGGCGTTTCGTCATTAGAAAGGCTCTTATCTTCTGGGTCACTTTTATTGACACGATCTGTAAAGAAAAAAAATATTTTATAGTTTTAAATCATCCCTACAACAAAAAGTGAGTTTACAAAAGTAAATATCGACTTCCAATGAATGACCCTAATTCTCTAAGAGTATATCCCCAGGCACGGCTACCACCATGCTTTAGCTATTATCGGCACGCATATGCGTCTGCGCGATGTCTGCTAAATCAGCTGATTCACTTTGTATATTTTTGCAGCATTATTAATACATCTTATTTTCTCTGAATATGATTTTCCTCATTCAAAAGTGATATCCTAAGTGACCGCATCCTTGAGTGTGTGTAGTTGTGTACATATAATCTTGCGTTGAATATATAATAATAATAATAATAATAAAAAGTCTTTATTCACTCCACAATCTTACAAACATAAAGGTACATACACTGAAGAATACAGTTTGATTGTAGAAGTCTGGTGTCTGAACTAGGCTGAGGGCCTGTAAAACAGAACACCAGGCCCCAAACTATTATAGAGATCTAATTTTGTACAACAATATTTGACAATCAGAGTAAACTCCGACTTCATGTGGTGAATGTGGTGAGTAGGTAGTGTGTGTTTGTTTTGTGTGAGTGTTTGTGTGTAAAAGGTGTGTGCAAAGGGATTAAAAAATATTTAAATATTTAAAACAATTAGTTTACTCGAGGCACGCAAAGATGTTATCTTACAAGTAAAGTGATCTAATGTTAAGCAATTGGGAGCAGAAGTTCCTCAGTATTTTCATATCTCATTGGTAAAAGGAATTTTGTCACCCTTCCCTTACAAACATATCTGGTCAATGAGAAAATGTTGAGTTGGGCATGCAGCTTATTGTAAAGAAATGGACCCAAAAAACAGAAAAAGCGATGAGAGAAACGTGTCCTAAAGATAGAAGAGTGTCCAGCATGTCCATACTCCAGTCTTTGGTTACGACGAGTCGAGGGTAATGAAGGGTCATAATAGTACATGCGATGTTGTTTCAAAACTGTCAGTAAAATGAAAAGCTGGCGAACAGTGAGGACTTCGCAATATTGGAACAGGTTATAAGTTGGAAACAAAAATGGTTTCGAAGTGCATACTTTTAGGACTGCTCTTTGAGCTCGCTCTAGCTTCAACAAAACAGTTTTACAAGCACCTCCCCAAGATGTTATACAGTACACAAGAAGGGATTGACAAAGAGCCATGTAGACCTTTCGTATAAGACTGGGTTCAGCGACTTGTCGAAGTTTTTTAAAAATGAACATTAGTTTTCGTAGTCTATTTGAAGTTGTATTTATATGGAGTCTAAAGGAAAGTTTACTGTCAATTATTATTCCGAGATACTTTGCAGAATCTGCGTGAGTTAGCGCAGGACAACCACAGTTGATTTCTGAGTCTGAATGGGAGTGAGAAATTAATTTCAAATCCTGTGTGGAGCATTCTGTGGCACTGTTAATGGAAAAGGTAAGGTATTGTGTCTTTTGGATATTGAGGCGTAAAAGATTGGATCGTAGCCAGCTAGTGACTCGGTTTAAACCAGACTGTGCGCTCAGAAACGTTTTTTCCCAAGAATCGCTAGAAAAGATAAGAGCTGTATCATCAGCAAATGAAATCAATTTACAGTTTAGGATATTAAGAGCGCACAGGTCATTTATATAAATCAAGAAGAGCGTGGGACCAAGAATACTTCCTTGGGGAACGCCAAACTCTAATAAACGCTGGGAGCTGATGTTACCATCTATTACAACTGATTGTGAACGGTTAGAAAAATAGCTTTGGAACAGAGTCAGTTGCATGCCTCTGACTCCCATTGCTTCCATCTTGGCTAAAAGTATGGGTATTGAAACTGTGTCAAATGCTTTTGCAAAGTCTAAAAAGAGGGCTAGACACCTTTTGCCCGCATCCAAGTTCCTTACTATACTGTCAGTAAGAGCGTGCACTGCATCTGAAGTGGATCTAGCTGACCTGAAGCCGAATTGATTATTTGATAGGAGAGAATTTTTTTCCAGGTATTTGATTAACTGTTTGTTTATAATTTTTTCCAAAATTTTAGATATGGCTGGCAACACTGAGATCGGGCGATAATGCTGGACAGGTAGGTCACCTGACTTATAAATTGGATGGACCAAGGCATTTTTAAATGCATCAGGAACAGCAGTAGACAGACTCAGATTACAAATATGCGTTATACAAGGTATAAGCAAGTGTTTATAACGCTTAAGCACATCATTTAAAATATTATCCCACCCCATGGCACTATCTTCTTTAAGAGAGGAAATAATTGTATCAATTTCAGAGATAGTTGTCTCAAGAAGGACAATATAATTTATGAGATGTGAAACGAATTGAATCTGCCATTATTGGGTTAGGGTGAATATTTGTTTTGGCACTGTCTCGGGCAAGAACCCCACCAATGCCAGTAAAGAAAGTATTGACATGATCTACCGCTTCTGATGGCGTTGGCATACATAGAGGAGATCACTTGAGGAATTATGCTGTTTACGTAAATTTGCTACATCTCTGATGGCATTCCATAGTCTCTTGTTGTCAGAGCCGGCACTATTCAACAAATTCTGGTCGTGGGTATTCTTAACCTTTTTTAACAATGAATTACAAAAGTTGCGGTAACGTAGGTAGGTCTTTCTTAAAATGGGATTATTGGGATCTTTTTTAAGTTATATATTCATATATTATCTCTATTGTGTATCATTTTAATAGACCTGGGGTAATCCAAGGTTTAAGAATTTTTCGACGTCTAGGTAAAGTGTAGCAGGATGTATGTTTATTGATGGCTGACTGAAGAGTCTGGATGAAGCAGTTGATGAAGCATGAGCTCATTAAATGTCCCCACCGAGGCGCACGAGCCTACCCGTATAGGGTGCTTAGTCGTCCACGCGGGCCCAGTGCGGATTGGCCGACTTCACGCACAACCTTTGAATCTCTTCGTAGGCATGCGCAGTTTTACCCTGCGCATGCCTATTTTGCGTTTACCGTGAGAGCATCGGATAACGTACATATAATTTCTAAAATTTGAAAAAACATTGGACCGTGGGGGGATAAGAACCTCAGCCCTCCCGGCAGATGGGTAAAAGTCCACACCATTAGGCCATCGGCGCTCTATTTTTATGAATATGTGAATACAAACCCTTGCCATTTGTGATAGTAAACGATGATTTATTATATTTTATCTCGATTTTATATTTATTTTATTTGCTTCCTCGCTTTAAATACCATAAAAGGTCTTTATTACAAAATTACCCACTTAGGTATTAAGTTTACTTCTAATTATTAAATTGGGTCTTTAAAAAAGCAAATGAATGTAAAAATAAAACGTAATCATTGGAATTTTGTAATGGCATATAAAAAAATGTTTTCATTTACTCCATAGAACTATTTATATAAACATTTATACTATTATGTCTTATTAATATAATTATATTTAATGTTAAACGTATACGGCGCTCTGAATCTGTAGCCTTAGTTTTAAATACCTAACAAATGTTGCAATGACCTGACAGGGTCATGTTGCGAAACCTGTACTAATATTATAAGACCATTGTTAACCAACATGCGCAATAAATGAATATGAATATGAAAAAATATATTTATATAGATGTAGCAAACAAGCACGCAACAAAAAGCATTTCTAATACATATCCTTCGCAACTTCATTCACATCATCAAATCCAAAATTAGCTTCATCCAATATTTAACAAAACGTAATTAAAGTTATGCACTTTGTCATGCGTAACTTGATGGATCATAAATTCCCCTTTCATTTCTTTACAAGGATGGTGAATATTTTAATCCCTTTGAAGCATAGCGATTCCCTATATCCCTTTTGACAGTTGAATTCTTCGCATGAAGCATGCAAAGTGAACCGACCGGTGAATCAAACTCATGTCAAGTGTGAACGATAGTCGTGTCGACAAGTATCTATGTCTTTAAAGTAAATAATTAAAAAATAGCCCAAAGAAATATTTTTTCTTTGAAAGAACATCACGATGTTTAAACTTTAAATATGTTCGATACAAACAAATAATAATAAATAAATCGTGCTAAATACATTACGCACAAAAATGACATACCTATGTTTTCACGTTATTAAATTTGTATCCATAAATTGTGTTACTATTACATTTTTTATTGAATTCACTGTTATTAAGGCCTGACCTTAATAATACAAGAGACGCAAAATATATTTCCCCAGACAATGTAAATTTCTAGTACCTAATATTGATAATGAACTTTGAGAGATTTTTCTAGCACTAGAGGCTTAGATAGAGGATGCGTTCCATAGAGATGAACCTTGAATTTTTACCGAATTTTATTTTTAGTCTTGACAAGCATTGAATTATCTTATACAACAGTTAGAAGTTCATTCTTGCAATTGTATTAGTTACCTAGCCTAGATCAGTCTAGCTAGATACGTTATAAAAGTGTTGAAGAGTTTATCCAACTTATTACATATCAACAACACAGTTGTCAATATTGTGGAAAAATATAAAAATTAAGATATCTTCAACCTCTCAGCTTCTAACATTATCAATATTCTAAAATATCTTGTTTTTTAAGTGTTGAAAAGTTTATTCAACTTATTACTTATCAACAACATGGTTGTCAAAATAGTGTAAATATAAACGGATAAAAATATCACACATTGACACATTCTTCAACCTTTTAGCTTCTAACATTATCATTATTCTTAGAAGCTTTTCAGAATCGTATCAATTCATAGGTTTATTTTTGCCCATCACTATCAAGCACATTATAGGCCAAGGCTACCGGATCAGGTGAATGTTATGGGGTACGGCACCGACTGAAGGTCCGACCGATTGATATCGTGTATCTTTGCAATAAATTATACCGATTCAAAAGAGGTCACCGCTGAATAATCGGTAGGTCTGGAATGACCTACTTATGTATTTGTGGGCGGAACTTACCGTGACCATGTTCTTTAGTTTGATGGTTGTGTAGGTCAAATTATTGGGCTAAACTATTAAAGTTTCTGTCCCACACCACAAACTTGTGGAATGAGTTGCTGTATGCGGTCTTTTCGGACAGATGCTATCTGCAGACCTTTAACAAAAGAGCGTACTCTTGTTTTATAGGCCGGCAACGCATCTTGTAGCTCCTTTGGTGTTGCAAATGTACATGGGTGACAGTATTCACATTCCATCAGATGATCTGTCAGCTTTTTTGGCTTCCTATCATATATCAAAAAGATAGCAGATTAAATTTGGTATAACATTATTTTAATTATTGTAATGCAAGCCATATTTTTACTTCAATCTTCCTATTACATGGAGAATAAATTGATAATAATGTTTATTAATGTGAAATGGTTCTTGAGATAAGGCTTTAATAGTCTAGTGCAAGAACCAACAGTATCAGTAATACGTACAATGTTAACATTTAAGTCTAGTTTGTAACAAATATTGTACAACTTTGGTCAACCAAAAAATATTATTATTATGTTTTCGAAATCTTTAAGATTCACAGGCCAAACAGAGGCCTGGTCCTTTGGAAGGCATATGTGGGGCCGAAGCCAACAGCACAGATGCCCCTTTTCGAATGTTTATTCTTTGTATGTTACGCATGGCGGATGTCATCATAGAATGCACGATGTCATACAACCTTAATATTATTTACTCCAGTATTTGTCTAAATATAAATAAACACCAATATATACACTGCATGTACTGTTGTTAAGGGTCGTGTAGTTAATATAAGCACCTAGGCAATAGCATATTATGACAATAAGTTTGTTTATTACATCGATCTGAGCAGCCATTGCAAGTTGCAAATCTTCACTCCACGTAGGTATATTTATTGAAGTACGAATAAACCTCCTGATATATGTATATTACGCCAACGGATCTCCATACACCCTATAGCGGTTGTTATACAATAATATGTATATTTAAGAGCGACCCAAAGGGGTGAGGAATCAATCTTGCGGTCGAGGATCGGCAGGTGTGAGGCTGCTCGCTTGTTGACTCCGGAAAGGTATTTGGCAATGTACCTTTCAACTTCGCTGGGCAAATTTGTGTGGGGAAATCCCTTTTCAAATACATACCAACTATATTTCAGTTGTGATTATGGCAAACGCGCGTTTTCGGATTTGTTGTTGTCTGGTTTAATAATGTCTACTTAATAACAAAAATTCAAGCTTATATACTCTAACTATACTAATAACCTATTATATATGTAATTTATTTATTTTCGAAAATACCTACTTAATTATAAAAGTTATGAAAGTCCTTGTAGGAAGTTTCCTGTTACGTATTTACATAAAATATATTTTTGTATACCAATGTCTACAATAGAAAAATGACCTCCTCAACTGACAATGGACTTTTCCAATGTGTTGGCTAATAATTTCTATGTGGATTGATCTGTATCAGTTGAAATTTATCTTCTACTTGCCACTTCAACCAGTAATGTGAGTTATATCATAGAATCAAATTTGTTAATGTCTCCAAAGTTGCATCAATTGTTAATGATAATACATAGTTATATATTTTTTTATATAACCTTTTCGGTAAAACTGTTATCTGCTGCGGGGTTAAGTGAATACTTGAGTTGATATCCTGCAGCGCTAATCCAGTGTTTGTTGGAAAGTCGCTGTATTCTTATTTATTTTTGGCAAGAAGTAAAGAGCAAGGGAGGCAAAAGTTTGCTACTGAAACTAGAAGTGACCGTTATATCCTACACGATTATGTAAAGCTAATAAATTCTCCCCACAAATCTATTTAATTTATCTTTCAATTAAATCAACAATTGAGGACCAAACTAACAAATAAGGTGACATAACTTTTTGATTGAACTAACTAATTTTATTAAATTAAATTAAATTATATCAGACTCGCGGTTCAACGCCCCGCAAGTTGAACAAATGTTGAAGTTGTTGGCTATCGGAAGCCCGGCAGAAAAATATTACCTCCAGTCTCGTTATGTTCGTGCTTTGACCAGCATTCTTAAATTTCTGAAATAGGCCCGCATGGTGTCTTTCTGCCCAATCTGTGAGAAGGCTTGCTACATGCAGTGGGCTAAATGATTGATTGTTGCTGGTTGACAACTAAACAGTCAAGACATTACCATAGATTTGTTAATAGGGTGACGATAATTGAATACCATCCTATCATTTCCGTCGTACAACACACTTACTTACATAACATACCTAGCACATTACATATTTACAAAGTATCTTCATCAGAACAAATACTTTTTACTTTTTTAATGTTACAATAATGGAAAACATATATTTACAAGAATTGCTTGTGGCCTTTCACCTTTACATAAGAAAATGAATGCCCGCTAAGGCTTAAAGATAACTTTGGCGTCCTTAAAAGATGTTCGGATTACAACTTGGTGCTTAGAGAACTGTTACTTAGCAATGTGCACGTGAACTGGCTTCTACTTACGTTATCTTATCCGAATTAACCCAGTTTTACTTTTCCAAGTTGTTAACGCTATATCCAATTATCAAGGAACTAGTGGTATTCGATGAAAAGGTTTTGAAGACAGTACGGGATTGAAGGATTTACATAAAAACTTATATAAAAGATAACTTTTCTGAATATAACTAAAAAATTGACAAATATCCTACATGTTGGTAAGTTGTTACTGTCGCTTAAAATCTTAGATAAAAAATAAACTTACTAAGTAAATGCATTATCTCGCTCAAAAAGCGCCCGCGGAAAAGAATTCATTCATAAACACGTCGCTAGTTACATGTCATAATTTTGTACTCTTTCTATCACGCGTTAAGGTCAAAATTTAAATGAATAACTAAGTTCTAAATATAACAATAACTATACGTACGAGTATGTGTCATATAGATTGATTTAATTTTGGTTGAAGTTTCTTCGTGATTGTGTATCTTTTTTTTATGCTATTAGCGTACAGGACGGAGCAACATTAAAGGAGACCAATAACTGATAGACAGTTATTATCCTCCACCAATGCCGCATTGCCCCCGTCACCTGAGACAACAGATGTTAGGTCTCTTATACCCGGTAATTTCACTAGCTACAGTGCCCTCATCCCGAAATACAAAAGTGCTTAACACTCCTGTTTCACGGGATGATATCTGGCACTGCGGTGGTATCTACCTAGACGACTCTAGTATCTACCCTACCACCTAGTAAAAATCTATCTAATTAGTTGATTGTTGATCTAAGCTTATAATACACCAGGAGGAGCGTACAGTACAGTAGGGTATGCAAAAAGAGGGACACTAATCGCAAAAAAAACTCAAATTTAGTGAGACCAGTCCAGACAGGAGTCCAGATGCAATGAAAGATTTTATGGTCAATTCTTCATCAGTCACTTTATAGCCTGCGTAATGCAGGCTATAAAGTGACCTTTTGCAGTTATACCAAAATCATAACTGTTACAGCGGTCAAAACCACGCTTTCCAAAAAAAGATGCCACTGCATCATTGCATTATAGGGAACCAACTATTGAAAATAGTTATTTTATCCGCCAGCACTGCTCTGCGACTATCGCAGAGACGACAAATATTTGTACTAAAATAGACAGTAATTTCAAAAACAATGACTTCTGAAGTAGCAATTGTGAATTTCGTAATTACACAAATGCATAACAGTAGAGCTTGTTTTTCCCTTTACAGTGGGTATATTAGCAGTTGGGTTTTTGTTTATTTTTGAATCATGACTTTTTGTAATACAACTTTTAAACAAACTAATTTTGAAAAGCATTTTCATTAGATTAAAAACAGTAAAATATTTCGTATGCTTTTCATTTTACATTAAGAAACAGCCGTAAATTATATCCTGTCTTCCAAACACTCGAGCTTCCCGGACGAGCCCTCCTTATGCATGCCATGCTCTTTATCTTCATTTTAATTTTCATCCTCATTAACATTAATTAATCTTTTGAAGCATACGTGTCTCTACCGGCCTTGACAAGAGCCTCGCCTATTAACTTAGCACAATATGTCTTAGATAATGCCTCGGGAAAAGCAAGATTTGAAAATTCTTTTATCACGACTTAATTAATAGTTATTATTTTAAAATTTAGTTCCGCCTTACGGCCTTTTTATATGTTACAAGAACCAGCCAGCCAGGGCAATACATATATTGCATACCCTGGCTGGCTAAACGAAGCACGAAACCAGCTTTTTTTTCAGAAAATCAGATTATTCAAACAGATTATCAACAATTCAGAGTATTATCCAAACTAGGATCAATTGCACAAAATGTATTTCACCCGTCCTCCCCGTCGTTTTCAAATAGCGAACCCCGAATCAAGCAAGCTACGAAAGCAGGTGCCGGGTAAATTGGCATCAAAATTTTCATGACACAATAAAAAAAGCATTTACATTTTATCTTATTATCTAACAATATGTAACCCATCCAACGCTCTTTAGGCTTGGAATTTTAATTTTAGTTTAGCTCTTGTTTATAGAAAATTTATTAATCTAATTTAAACTTGTTACTACTATCACTATAATCAAGCCTATAGAATGTCTTACTCAATGAATAAGAAAATTTTATAAATGCCGCCTCATAATAATGAAAAATATGATATCAACTTTTTAATTTAATGCCACTATTGTAATCTAATTGAATTTATGCAGCTGTTTTAATTTCACGCCAATGCCGTGTTGTGATGTCAGTGTCGGAAGCTGCACTAATTAGAGGACACTCCGGCCGAGGGCTCTCGTTGTAAGATAGTCCCCTCTGAGTCTCACTGTACGGTACTTGCTTTTTAATTGTTGGTTTGTTTTGTTTTTGTTAAAAACGCCGTTGAATAGGTTAATTTCCTGTAAGAGATTTGTATATATACTCGTACCTATACGAATGTTTGACATTATAGCACGATTTAGTTTAGTTAGGGAGGCTTAGCACATCAGTCATCCTCATTATGTTTCATCTTTGAATGAATTATCAAATTTTTCAATTATTAGTTGTCGTCGGTTCATCTGAGCAACTATTATTATCTTGCCATGTAATGCGTACGTAAATGTTAAAGATATGCCCTATGATATACGTATTCGTATTTCGTAGTGTCTAAGTAACAATAAATTATACGATTTATTTGTAAATATAATAAAACATTTAATCTCATAACTCATTTTACTAACCCTAGCGTGTAAGAATATTGTATCTAATATTATGGACCTGGGGGCTTAACCCCATCTTTTAAAACAGTATTACAATAAAATTACTTCTCCTTTTATGGTACAAAAATACTGACGCATCATTTTAGCACAACGGTTTTAGTTATGGCGGTAAACCTCCTGGTATAAATTTGCATCATTAAATACGAATATTATCTAATCATATCGTGTAATTTTGTGCAAATTTCCTAACTTAGACTTACGCTGCTATGTCCGATGTATTTGACCTACTTCCAAATTATGAAGTTTCTTCATTATAAAATATGTATGCTCTCGCTGAGATAATATTAATTGCTTTTACGAAATAGGAGTTCCCATAAGGAGGTGCTCCTTGAATGATGAGGACTAATTTGTCAATTAGTCCTTATTTTTACATTTGTGTTGTCTATATTCCTTAACTTTTTTATATAGGTTTGTGTGGCAATGACTTGTTTTTGTAAATTAAACAATACTTGAATTATGAAGTTTCTTCATTATAAAATATGTATGCTCTCGCTGAGATAATATTAATTGCTTTTACGAAATAGGAGTTCTCATAAGGAGGTGCTCCTTGAATGATGAGGACTAATTTGTCAATTTGTCCTTATTTTTTAATTTGTGTTGCCTATTAATATTCTTTCACTTTTTTATATAGGTTTGTGTGGCAATGACTTGTTTTTCTAAACTAAACAATACGTGAATTTTGAAGTTTCTTCATTATAAAATATGTATGCTCTCGCTGAGATAATATTAATTACTTTTTCGAAATCAGAATTCCCATGAGAAGCAGCAAATGATGAGGACTAATTTTTCAATGGGTTCTTATTTTTTAATTCGTATTGTCTATATTGTTTCTCTTTATATAGAGGTTTGTGTGGCAAATACTTGTTTATCTAAACCAAACAAGACATGTGGTTGTAGTATGAAATATATTTATACTACATTCATATTATTTTATTACCATTCCTGTTCCATTATTCAGTTCAAGCTAATTGCTTGAACTGAATAATATAATTATATTGTGAGGGCTTATTATCGTAGCAGGTTCTATTACGAAAATGGTCGGTCGTCGTATAAGTGACCGAAAAATATAATTTTCGAGCTCCGATAGCCAGTACAACTTATCAAGCACTGGTAACCTTAGTACTAAGCTACCATGTAAGAATGTAGTGGTTACCATCTACCAATAGTATATTTTATTTAATCATACAAAAATAAAACATCTCATTTAAGTACGAAAACGATTAGAAAGCGCTTCTTCTGAAAATATGAGCAAATCTAGAAGAGCAGACAAGGAGATCCGGAATGAAAATGTTAATTTAAAAATAATTGAATTCGTTCCTTCACGTTACGATTCAGAGTAACTTGAATTAGGTTCGCTAATAGAAATATAATTTAAGCACATTTCTATGGACGCGATTCCAACATTGAAATATGAAAAAATAATAAAAGGAGTTTTTTATTGACTCATGACTTGAATAATGATCACAAAGACTATTCCCTGCTAATGGATGTTGGATCTTGTCATTAATAATCAGCATTTCTTTTTCCCCACGAATACTACATTTATGTGGATATTTAATCTTTTTCTTATCATGTTGTCAAATTTGGAAACGATCGCCATTTGGGTTGGAATCCTAAACTTGCCCTTTCGAAGCACAAAATTATCATTTTTCCAGATATTTCAACCTGCAATGTCCTAGCCAAACTAGTGAAAACTGCACAAAGTATGTTTTGCTATATGCGATTTCCCTAGGGGTTTCGTATCCACGACCCGCAACTGAACTCACCACTCAGACTAAATAGACACTATCGTTACTAATATGTTTTTAATTTATAATAACCATGTATAAGATTGGAACAATAGTTTTGTATCGAATCCCGTACAAAAACCATTAAGATTTGTACTGCTGGGATTTTGAAAATAACTTTAAAAAATATTAAACATATTAATATGTTTTATATTATAAGTGTTATGACTAAGTTAACTATTAAATTGAAAGAATAAAAATTAAAATATTCTCAAAACTGCATATACATTGTACATCCTATACATATACATTGAACTCCCCTATTTCTACTGGGAAGTTTACTTATCCTCAGTAGGGACATCTGCAATTATCCCTACAGCTATAGGTACTATATCTAAGAGATTGTGTTTGTCCGTATTTGTTACCACAGTCTAAATACTACAATATGACCCTTTAAATATATCTCCATATCGACAAAGACAGATCACTGGATTTAGATATCAAATGGGTCTCAGGCAACCTGTACTTTGCAGAATAATCTCGTTTTAATTCGTCGCTTAAGGCGTCGGCGTCGCTTCGTTATTTATTCAGTGGTGAACGCGTCGGGCACGTTGCCTTTTCCGCCCGATATCTAGTTAAAGGCCATTAAAATTGCTTCTCATATTTAATATTTTTTGTCAGATTACCAGGTGTTTAGGTAATGGATGACCGCAATATTAATGTCAGAAGCAATGCTATTTTCAGAGCCGTTGTTGTGTACCTTTTGGATCGATTTTTTCAGCCTCTACATCTTTATAGTGTAATCAATGTTCACGTACATAGTTCACTCAAAAGGATCCCACCAGAATACCAACTATGTTGCGGTCTCTGCTGAGGTTGGGATTTATCAACGAAAATCACCATAAGATATTGCACTTCCAGGTAAACTGCCTTCGCGTTCGTTGATATGAGTGATATATGATTGGTATGAGCGTTGAGTTTAGTAAAGTGCTTGATTTATGGCGATCAATATATTTATCGTCAGAGACTGTGAGGCGAATTAATTAAATAGAAAAATGTGTTGAGGGTTCGTCGGTCTAATTGTTCGTTAATCGGTCTACAAACCGACTCAATAACAAGAAATTGTAGGTCTACATATTTTTGTTTATTAATGTCATTTTTTTTTATAAAATTGGGAGGCATGCTAATGGCAAGTGCCGCTGCTGTAATACTTTTAATCACACTTATATCTCATTTAATATTCTGTTGTGTGGTTAATTTATGATTTCATTCCTTCTATTTAAAATGCTATTTATATGAATATAAAGTAGGAACAATAAAATTGTGTTGATGGTGAAAACCCATTACACCGGTGAGGGTCAGAAGAAAGGAACTCATTTCCCCCATAGTGCGCATTTAAAGACTAATAAAACAGCTCCGATAACAATGGTGACCTAGAAACGTTTAACCTGTTCCAAAGTGAAAAAATAAAATTCCAGATGATTCGAAAGAAAGCAAACAATGGGCAAACCCTTTCTTTGCATCGGATAAACGCCATCAATACTGTGGAACAATGGGGCAAAAAGGCCGGTCGGTTTCTTAGACGATGATTAATGAGCCCGCCCCACGGATGAGACCTACGGGAGATATCTTTGATGACGTGTATCGAGGGCAGACGTGACGTCACGGCTGGAACGTGGATTTACGATTTACAATTTGAAGAAATTGGAAGGCCAAGATTTTAATTTTTGTTACAGACAAATTATTGAATATATGTATCCCCCTCCCCGTATAAAAAAATGTTTATCTTTTTTATAGTACTTATCCATATCACAGGCTAAATGCTTAGTTTGGGACTAATTGTCATCTGCTATAATCTTCTACCCGCTTACCAAGCATGGAGATTATGGCAGAAATCCTTCATTATCGGTGATAAGGCCCAAAGCAAAGCATGAATGCACTATGAACTGTATGAGCTTTTAAAATAAAGTGAAAATTCTGTTTACAATACACAAGCGCTGCCGGTCCAAAAAGGCCAAACAAGCAATATTACTAAACGCAATTCATTTCCTGGATGTCTTCTAATAGAGAAATAAAAATTGCACTAAGCGGCCTTTTTAGCACCTTAGATCTACCGTATTGTCACACTTTTACGGTTTATATGGGATCGATAGATAGGTACACATTCAATCATGTTAATTTTTTTTAATTCTTAAGCCTCTAACAACCCTGAAGCACAAAAACTACTTATGATTTAGTGAATCTATCTAAAATAAATACAATATTACACGCCATGAAGCCCGTTTTAATCCGTCCGTTGATTCCGCTTAGACTAAAAGCTTCGTAAGCTGTTGTTTTAGCTTTACATTATTCATTAACAATACAGAGCATTAACCAGTTCCGAGATATCTTACAAGGTACGGCTTGGACCCAAATAATACTATCATAATTAGGCTAAATTAGATTATAATAGTATTATTTTTGCTTTGTTGAACGTAGCAAAACTGAACATAAAGAAGATCCTCGCAATTAAACCCAAAAAATATATAATAAATATTTTTTTATTGTTGTATTTGCAATAATAAAATACTACCTACTCATGTTAAAATGGGGCGGAAAGGTTCTCGAGTGGCGTCCACATAACGGATAACGAAGCGTAGGCCGAACACCTTACCCAGATGGATGGGTGCCCTGGTTAAGGTGGCGGGTAGCAGATGGATGTCAACTGCTAGGGATCGGCCCGCATGGAAATCATTATGGGACATATGAGGCTGTAATGATGATGATGACTCATGTAAACACACGTGAGGTTGCCTGAGGCCTAATTCTACCACTCCTCACGATAAAGTTTGCCTTTTTTTAAAAAGATTGGCACTCGTCCTTAATTCGGAGTTACTAGTATCTATGAGGGGCGATATCATTTACGATCAGGTGAGCCGTCTTTTCGTTTGCGTACCTTTGACATAATAAAAAAAAAAACCAACGAGGATTGAGTACTTAATTATAAAGTCATATAACTTTGTGATCATCCCATTAGAGAAGCTCTTATTTATTCGTAAGATTATATTATAAATTAATATTCACTGACATTAACACAGCGCCATGTAATACTACACTAAGCATAATATTAATAGCCTGGAATATGGGTTCTAAACAACGGATAAACATAGTTTTTATATTTTGTAATTACAAACATATTATAAATAGAAAACACCCAGACGAATACAAAAAGACATGTTCATGCACACAAATGTTTGAACCGCCCGGGAACCGAACCCGGTGTTGGTGTAAGAGCCGACATCTCAACTAATTACTGAGCCGTCGCCGTTGCAATATAAGTATTATTATTGTAGTGTTTTATCGGGAAACATATTTTTTATTGTTATTATTTTAGTATTACTTATGTGTTTGCAATCTATGTGTTCCATGTTCGCGTCAAAACCGCATCGACCAGTTTATAGCTATTCTTAATTACCTCAAAGCGTTGTGCTTTAGTGTCATAAAATTCCCGACACGAATGGAGTCTCGTTTTACTCACTTTATTACTGTCTTAACACGGCCTAATGCTTTGTGGATTTTAATGACCGTACAAAGTGTTGTATTGTCTCAAGCTTTCTTTGACACAATAAGCTTTACTTTTCTTGCATTAATTTAAGATTACTTCAAACTATCGTAACTCATTAAAGGTCTTCGCCTTTTTGTACTAGATTGATGCTTGTTTGGGGTCAATGTCTAAATCACTTATCAGATGAGTAATAAGCAATGGAAGAGTCATTTAAAAAAATAGGAATGAGGTATGCAAAGATAAATACAAAGGATATGCGTGAATTCGGCAATCCGCACTGGGCCCGCGTGACATCTAAAGCCTATACATCATATACGGGTAGGCTCGTGCCCCTCGGAGGGGACATTGGTAATAAGCTGATAATGATGAGAATTCTGTACAAATCAATTGACCAGCTTCTATCGTCCCACTATCTCTAGTGGGATTTTTTGGGCTCTCGCCCAAGCCTTTCAATGAAGAAGAGGGAGAGCTCCAATCTTGGTTAATATGGATTGGATAATGTTCATGACTATCTCCTAAGATATTCCCGAAACCTATTGTACCTTCCTATGCATGGAAGGACCCGAGACATCCAACTATTACGAAAGCTGCTTAACTTAAGCGATCGTTAACTAAACGCGCTAAATTGAAGAATGTTAATTACAAGTGTAAGGACAAATAACCAAGACGGTTTGCATGGTTCAAATTCTAAGTAGGATTACATGGAGAGGTATCCACATTTCTGTAAACTAAATACAATTGGACGAACAAATGTCTAACTATTTAAACTTAAAGTACAATGGAAGTTTGAGCGAAACGTAGAAATTAATTAAACCACCGCAAGTTGAACATGCATTTCCATCATCATCATCATCATTACAGCCCAATTATGTCCACTGCTGAACGAAGGCCTCCCCTAATGATTTCCACGCGGACCGATCCCTTGCAGTTGACATCCATCTGCTACCCGCCACCTTAACCAGATCATCCGTCCATCTGGTTAGGGGTCGGCCTACGCTTCGCTTTCCGTTACGTGGACGCCACTCGAGAACCTTTCCGCCCCATCGGCCATCGGTTCTACGCACTATGTGCCCTGCCCACTGCCACTTCAACTTGCTAATCCTCTGGGCTATGTCGGTCACCCTAGTTCTCCTACGGATATCATCGTTTCGGATTTTATCGCGTAGGGAGACACCTAACATAGCCCTCTCCATAGCACGCTGAGCAACCTTGAGTCTATTCAAGAGGCCCTTAGTGAGCGACCACGTTTCGCTTCCGTATGTCATAACTGGCAACACACACTGGTCAAAGACCTTCGTCTTGAGACACTGAGGTATTTTGGACGAAAAGATCTGCCTTAACTTCCCGAACGCTGCCCATCCTAATTGGATTCGACGAGAAACCTCCTTCTCGAAGTTGGACCTACCCATTTGGACTACCTGTCCCAGGTACACATATTCGTCAACAACTTCGAGGACAGAACTTCCAACTGATATCGGTATAGGTACGACATGGGCATTAGACATGACTTTCGTCTTGTCCATGTTCATTTTAAGACCCACCTGTTGAGAAGCTCCGTCTAGGGTTTCGAGCATAGTGCTTAAATCCTCCATGGATTCTGCCATGACTACTATATCATCGGCAAATCGAAGATGAGTGATGTACTCGCCATTCACGTTGATGCCAAGTCCTTTCCAATCGAGCAGCTTAAACATATCTTCCAACGCAACTGTGAACAGTTTCGGAGATATAACGTCTCCCTGTCTCACTCCTCGGTGCAATTGGATAGGTTGTGTAAGCTCTTCATGTACACGGACTGACATAGTAGCGCTCTCGTACAGACATCTCAATACTTCGATATAGCGAAAGTCAATATGGCACCGTTGGAGGGCCTGAAGCACAGCCCAAGTCTCGATCGAATCAAAGGCTTTCTCATAGTCCACAAACGCCAAGCATAATGGCCGGTTATACTCTCTAGTCTTCTGTATAACCTGCCGCAGCGTATGTATGTGGTCTATGGTGCTGAAGCCTTTGCGGAACCCGGCTTGTTCGGGGGCTGGAAATCATCAAACCTACGCGCGAGACGGTTCGTGATGACTCTGGAGAACAACTTGTAAATGTGGCTCAATAGCGTGATGGGTCTATAATTCTTCAGCAAGGTTTTGTCGCCTTTTTTGAAGAAAAGCACCACCACGCCATTGCTCCACGCCTCTGGCGTCGCACCCTCACGGATCACGGAATTAAAGAGCTTCTGAAGGGTCTTAAGCACTGGCGTGCCACCTGCTTTCAAAAGTTCTGCGGTAATTCCGTCTTCTCCGGGGGCCTTATTTCGCTTAAGTTGTTTCAGAGCCATCCTAATCTCGCTCAAGGTGACTTCCGGGATATCCTCAGATAAATGTCGGGTTAACTTAGCTCTCGGGTCTTCGGCTAAGCTTGAAGCGGGAATCTGTGTAGCGGTATATAACTCGCTGTAAAACTTCTCAATCTCCCTCAAAATCTCTGGTTTGATGAGACTACATTTCCACTGTTGGTCTTCAGACTAGTCAGCTGGCTTTGCCCAACAGACATGTTCCTTGCAAACACCTTGGAACCCCTGTTCCGTTCGATCGCCTCTTTAATACACTTTGTATTAAAGCGACGAATATCGCGTCGCAAGGAGCTGGATATACGTCTATTAAGCTGCCGGTATTGTGACGCGTCGTCTGAAGACTGCAGTTTCATCTGTCGTCTTGTCGCCATGAGATCGAGAGTCTGTTGAGATAGTTTATTGGGTCTTAATTTGCGTTGTCCCTTGCAAAACTTAGACCCAACTGTTTGCAGAGTTTCCACTAGCCCGCTATTTATATCGTCCACTGTTACGCAGCTCTCTAGGCATTCAAAGCGATTCTGCAGTTCGAGTTGAAAGCTCTCGGGGTTATTGATTTGAAGCACGTTAGGTCGGAGCGTAGACTTCATCAGGCGAGACCTCTCCAGTTGAACATTAATATTTAACGTGCCTCTTACCATACAGTGATCGCTACCGGTTTTCACCCTGGCGATCACAGAGACGTCGTTAAATATATGTCTTCTGGTGGTCATGATGAAGTCAATCTCATTTCGTGTGGAACCATCGGGACATGCATTTACTTATAACCAGTTGGACAAACTCTGACTCGGCCTATTTGGGTCGGAAATAACTCCACGGGCCGTGCGGCGACCAAATTAGGTCTCCCGATACTACCAGCTCGAACCATTCCAGATGTTAAGTAATGGAAATAACTTTGGAATTTCGATAACAACAGTTCGGTGGCTGTTCGCAAAGTATCATTTATAATTATTTGACCCTAAAACCTGACTATAGTAAAATATTAAAGATACCAGCCTATCTTTGAAGATAAGAAACAGATTTTTTTATCATAAAGAGACGAAGAAAAAGACAATTCACCTGATGAAATGTCATACCTATCGGAAGAGGCAGCAAGAATAATAATAGCATAGTAATAATGAAAGGATTAAAGAAAGTATGAATAGGATTTTCAGGCTAAGCTAAGTAAACTAAGTAGAGAGACTGTGAACATCGTTGCTTCACGCCAGCTTTACGTGAGGTCGTCGTATCACCCGGATTTTATTATTTATTTAATATTTATACTTTCAAATAATATGAAACTTTGAATAATGGTTTATTGTACTAGATAACAAATTTTAATAGTTCTATATATTCCCAAATATATTGAAACGAGGGTAAAAAGGCTTCAAAATTGACAAAACTCTTTAATAAAGACAAAATAAGATCCCCTTATTAGTCACCTAATAAGTGAACAAGACAGACAAGGAATCCCTTTCTCTACCGGCGCGAATAAGAAATGTGGATACAAATTTCCCCGTACGTACTTATCGTGTTTCAACCGATATCTCTGTTTCTGTTGTTGTTGTGTTCTGTTTGACCGAAAAAATATGGAAAAAGATTCCGTGAAATAGATATTAGTAGCACCTCGAGTTTTTGTACGAGCACTCAAATTATGTGTTAGAATTTGCAATCCAAAAACACCTTTCATCGGGCCTTCTCCGAGGAAACAAAATGTTGTTGCCAGAATCCAGGACATCGTATATATTAAACTATAATCTTTATTGAACAAAAAGGAATACATAATCTTCAAAAATTACAATACAATTTGTTTCTTAGTATAGAAGTACATTGTTGAGATGAGAATATTAAGAATATTAGTTCCTTAATGGAACTGTATGACAGACGCTAAGTCTTCCAGATAAATACATTTCAAAAGTAGTGACATACTAAAAACATATGTTTTTTGGAATCAAAACTATGGAAATATTTTAAAAATTTCTACATTAAGCGAACATTTTAGGCAAGTAACGTAAATACATTTATGCGTGAATAATTGCTTATTAATATCGGTAAGCCTGTTAGGGTACACAATGGGTTGAAATGTTATCGCGCAACAAATTATAATTTTGCTTATTACTCATTTACATTGTTGAAAGTCCATTTTTCGATTACCATTTTGTATTTCAGTGTGTGTTTTCGTTTTTGTTTCCACAACAATGAAGTAAAGTAAAAAGAATATACTTTGTGTTTGTGAATGTATTGTATTGTTACATTAGTTAATATGCAAACTGAAATAATATATGGGTATTTCGAAAAATGTAGCTAAGTTAAAAGTTAATTAACAATTATATTTAAGGATCGACGCTCTTACCATGAAGTAGGGATTATTTCTTGTGAGCACGCCCACATACTTAATCGCTCGATTGATCGGTGGGAAAAACTCTCGACAAACATTTCGGGAGATAACATAAAAATAACTATGAACTTATTACCACTTCAAGATGGTAAAAAGACCCTAACTTATTCTTCTCAACGTCGGTCAATACTGGAGACTGAACATTGACAAAAGTCGTTCTTATTTCGTCAGGATACACTAGACTCAAGATAGCTTATAAATAAAATGTTCAAATTATGATTTTCACCTCTCGGTTCTTATTTTTATCATGATTTTGATGCATTTACTTATTCAAGGAGAATGGAGGCGTGGGTAACCATTTCAATTATGATAACTCGATTATAATGATGGAAGCGTTTACCCCGCAATAACGGAAAAGGTTAAGGTTTTTCTTTTCTGGTTTTTTTCTCATATTGTTGCAAACACTTGTTATGTAGAAAGATCAAGTTAATACTTCTGATAGAGGAGATTTAGTCATATGAATAAATAATGAAAATAAACCACTTAAGGTACTGCTTCGAAACGTCTGTTTCTGTTCACGCAACAAAACCATAGTGCTTAGTGCAGTAGTTATATACTAAAATTTTAATTTTAAAAGCTGGCAGCAGTATTTGAACTGTTTTGTTTGTGTTATCTCGTTAAATTATGTCTTGTAATATGTGATATGGTAGCTAGTGGTCTAGGTACTATTTTTCACTACTTGGTGATGGGCTGCTTAAAAATATCCTTCGTCCTTGAAAATATCAATTCGGCACATATAAGCATATAAGCAAAAACTCAAAAAAAATTCAGGAACCTATAAAATTTGTTCTAATGTACAAAGTACGATGATTTTACCTTCCACAAATAAAATGTATAAGGTTTCATTTGAAATACAATTTGGCAATGAGCCAAAAACCAAAGCTTATCTGCCCATTGCCCTTGTAAACGTTTCAAGTGTCCCCCTTTACACGTCCTCGTGTTCTACGAAAGATTGTATTTATAACCTGAACTTAGAGGCTACAAAGAAGGCATTTTCTTTTGTGCCCCATACAAAAGCCAACATTCAAGGCCAGCCCGCCCTTTTATCAAAGGCTGGCTGTTTGTATAGCCTCCGATATTGCAGATTAGCCCTCGCCCCACATTTCACCCGCTCACCTGGAGTGTCCTAACGGCGTTGGGCTAATAGCGAAGAAACTAACGGGTCGTGCCAATCACAGCCATTGTGCAGTTGCCGCTACCCGCCGCTAGATGGTGCTAGGGCTGTTCTGCTACATTATATATTCAATAAGGAAACCAAATGACGGGAATTTGAGTGAGTTACTTTATTACGATTATAAGTCTATAACTATTTTAATTAGTTTTAATTTAAACAGACTTAAAAAAAGAAGGTTACTGAATTCGACTTATATATGCTATTTTATGTTTTTTCGCGGATATCTCCACCGTATTCCGATTGTAATGATTCTTTTTTTGTTGAAAAGATACTTCAGAGGTTTTCCTATGATAAGGAAGTCAGGGTTTGATGAAGGGAAACCAAAGGATTCGACGGAATATTCTAAATTCTAGGCGCCTCAGAGTAATTACTTCTTCATAATTGTATATTCCAGTGATAATTTTTATTACTAAAAAAATGTTATAACAAAAGATACTGACTTAAAACTAAAAAAAAAACAAATATGTAGCTAGGCAAATACAAATGGTGGAATAATTCTCTCATAATTTTGATGTCGGAGCCAAGTTAAATAATAGTTATGATCGTGGCTTTTTACAAGATAACATTTTAAACATGTGAGAATATAAGTCTAACATATATATAATGTTAGAGCGTCGGTGGCTCAATTGCGTGGACTGTCGCCCTCCTACCGGGAGGGCTGAGGTTCAAATCTCGCCACGTACTTACATGTTTTTGAAAAATATATGTACGTTATCCGACGCTCTTACGGTGAAGGAAAACATTGTGAGGAAACCTGCGCACGCCCGCAAGAGATTCAATAGTTGTGCGTGAAGACGACCAACCCGCACTGGGCCCGCGTGGACGACTAAGCCCTAATGACCTTATACGGGTAGGCTCGTGCCCCAGTGGGAATGTTTAATGAGCTGATGATGATGATGATATATAATGTACCCAATGGAAAAAGATATTTTATATTTCTGTATGTGTAGCTGTAAGCATATAAAATAAATTAAAATGTGCTTAGCACTTAAGTGATTTAGTTAAGTATTTTTTAATGGGAATATGCCACTATAGATGGTAAAATTACGAGATAAACGAACCCTAAAATCTGCTATCTCAGATGGCAAGTGCATGGCAGTGTTGATGAAAACTGCTTAATTTTCTAATTTTATTAGTATTTACTGTCATTGGTTTCCTTCAACACAGCATCTGCCACGGAACGCTCACTTCGCTCACTTCGCACTGACAACTGTGTCTAGCCTAAACATCTAAGCCTAAAAAATCAGTCACAAAGGGTTTTGACCGAGGCCTTAACCGGTCAATCAGCATATTAACTGAATTTTGCAGCCAATAAGATTATTGACCGGTTATGCATTTTGACTGTAACATGTAGTAACCATACAACCATTTTTTAAGCGTGAACACTTTATTCAACATATGCACTAAGCCTTGAATTGCAGCCAGCATAATTTAAAGGCGTGCACGTAAGGTTTGCATCTTCAGACAGAAGGTCAGAGTGCGGTCATGTGTCGGTGAAAACAAAAGTAAATGCAATGTAATTAAATTGTTATTTTGGAGCTTTACCTGTTTTTTACCAAAACAACTAATTCGATGGTGGGGAGGCTCATTGACGATCACACAAGTCAAGCAACTTTTGTTTATGTCAAAGTGTATAGTAGAACGGTCCAGACGCTCACCTGATGGTAACTAAGACGCCTGACCATGACAGAGCGGCATTTAAGCCGACCAATAACTAATAAACAGTATATTCATCGTCAATGCTGCACTGCGCCCGACACCAGAGACAACAGATGTTAGATCTCATACCCGGTAATTTTAAAAGCTAGTGCTCCCATCCTAAAACACAAAAGTGCGTAACACTCCTGTTTTTTTGTGGGACGATATCTAGCACTGCGGTGGTACCAACCTAGACGACTCAGGATCGAGTCGACCACGTAGCAACTCTGGCAATAGTCAGTTTTCGGGTGGGTTACCTATTCTCCCCAAATCTATGATGTGTGGGAAGCCCTGGAGACTTACCGCTATCTCATAAAACAGTATTACAACAATATTACTTCGCCTGGTACAAAAATGCTGACGTATCATTATAGTAATACTACTTTAAGTCGCGCGTCAACATCTACGTCCACGGGATGTGCTAGACGATCCAGACGACCCTATCACGGTCGCCGCCGCATCGTCGGCCGAAATAGCTTAAACATTACAAAACTATACAAGTCGACAACCGAGATTGCATCCTCGCCGGCGGGGGCCATCGTTGCGTGTCACTGTAGGTTCGCACAGTCCCTATTCGCGTAACCGGCGTGTGCCGGGCCCCTTTTGTCCCCAAACATATATTAGCCGAGGCTCGAGTCCCACTCTGGGATGCCCTTAGGCTCGTTGAGTAAATTTTAAGGCTGAGTGCCATCTGCGCTCGTCGATTGCCCGGTGAAGCTGTAAAGGCCATCTGCAGCCCCTGCTTCCCCTGTTCCTTATCATGGGCAGTTATAGACTGATGATGATCACATACATTTCAAACGTAAATTACAAAAGAACCAATTGGCTACACAAATCTATCTGCTGCACGGGGAATGAATCCAAAATCTTTGACTGACGCTTAGAAATGCATATAATGACAGTGCATGTTAAAAATCGATTGCCCTTGTATCGATACAACCTCTAACGGCTAAACATCGCCTCGGTAGGTCAATGGGTCACTTATCTAATTGAGGATAACGCCCGGGTGTGACAGATTTAGGGAAAGGTCAAACTGATTACGCAAAGATGTCCTTTCTAACATTTTATTACAGGCACTGATATATCCAGTGAGAGGTCTAATCATGTATCCCCCCCTGATATAATTTGTAAGGTTATTCGTTTCATGTGTATCTGTATGAACAAAGTTAATACAAAATACTATCTGCCACGATGTCACCATATTCGTATTCCAATAAACAAAATATAAATTTTAAGCGCAAACACCATCATAAAATATAATATATATACTTTCCTCAAGTGATAACATCAAATTATTCAAACCCTTCCGGTCTTACGGTAGCCAGTTATTGAAAAAACAATTGCACTGATAACAGGTAGCTCATTTGAAATCCATCGTAGTTCAATCTTGACATAATTAGGCTTCACTAATGCACAAATGTCAACGGTAGGGTCATGTGTTGCGAGGGGCGAGGGCGGGGCGCGCGCCGGCTCAGTGTTCGCCCGACCCCAAACCCGCGCGCATGTCCGTCACGACAAATCCATCCTACCAATTTCCACACAAAACGCGACCCCGTTACATAATAACTTATGGGCAACTGATAATCTAGTGTTAAGGCTTCTGTCTGTGATCAAAAAATAGTTTTTTGCACGTTTTACACGCTTAGATAAGTTAGCGTTACGTAAGCCGCCGTCCACCAAGCTTCGCTTGCCACCGCTTCTTGTGATATTCGGTTGTGATTCTTAGGCTAGCTGTTCGCTTAGTGTTTAGACGCGGTCGTTTTTTGTATGAGCCGCCGTGGAAATTGGTGTCCTGTGACCCGATCCAACTTGTTGATCCCGTCCTGCCCGATCCTGTCGTGGTGAACGCTGGTGCTCGCGTACTTGTTGCTCAATCTCTCGTGAGAATGCCCGTTTAGTCGTGGCTCGGCACGGATTCGCCCGGCTGGTGGCCGCCCGCCACGCCATCTGGAGGCTGCGGCGCTCCGGTTCACAGCCGACGCACGACAACAATGACCATGAACAAACCAACCATCTGTATGTCTTCTCTATCTCTCTCTCTGTGCTTCTGTTACCGCCTTCATTTGTTTTCTGTCATTCATACTCACTGGACTTGCGCACAGTGGCGTGCTTGCCTTTGGTGTTAGTAATTGTCACATGACGAGTTATATATTCACTGTTGTTAATTACACGCTCAAGTAATATTCACAAATAAAATCACCGTTAAAACATCAAGGACGATAGACACTTCACACTTGTTATTTTTATATTATTATGGACAGTGTCGTAACATAACTAAGTTCATATAATATAACCTATAAGTTAAAAAGGAACAAAGTTTCAATTAGAATGCCACATTGTAAACGTATAGAAAATTACCCGCAAACCTAATTAACACTCACAGCCCACGAGCACATTAAAAGCCGCCTTAAAAAGCAAACGTAAACCGTAAAATCGCAGTCAAACAAAAGGAAAACCGCAAATGTCTGGTCTTTATACCGCATAAACTAGGCCTTAAATGCGGCTAGACGAAGCGGAGTCCAGTTGAATCTATTTTCGTTGCTCTTTCATGTTAAGTTCATTCCCCTGGCTGCCCGCTTTACTTTTCATATTTCCCGTTTCCCTAGAGCCTCGCCGCCGTCAGCTGTTTGTCAAATGTCAGCCATAATAAATGTTTTCCCACAAGAGTTGTTTTATTTTTGCGCTTGCAACCTGGATGATGCGATGTTTGGATGGTTATTTATGTTGTTTGTAGTTCATATATGTTAGCAATGTTAATGTAAGTGCTTATGTAAGACCTAGTACATATTTACGTGAGCGTTGTTGGTCGGTAAGTAAGATATTTCATGGCAAAATTCCAATTTTATCGCAAGCTCGTATTTGTTCGCATCATAGCTTACACGCCTGTGTACCTGTATAGTGAACCTGTATGCCTATCAGGTTCACTCTTCGCACAAGTTTGTGTTGTTTGTCTTGCAAGTTACACAAATTGTGACCTGTCATTGTTAACATAAATAATATTTGATTAATAATAAAACAGTGTTGATAAGTATTATTGCAGATAAAAATGTGTAATAAACAACTCATTTTTTGTTCTTACAATAAACAGGAAATTTCGATGATATTCTGTATATATAAAGGTAGATACGCCATTCGTGCCTCAAAAACGAACCGCCGGAGAGAGTACAGTTTGTACTCTTTTGTTTAGTTAAATGTGTTGAAATTCAAAATATGTGTATGTGTGCTGTCACTGCATTCGGACTTTTTCGACTGTTTTGTGAGCAAATCACGAATCCATACTTTTTTACATCATTGGGAAAATTCGGTAACTTTATAAATTGACACATTATCTGATTGCCTTGACGTAGCAATTATCAATGGTTTTCAGCTCACAGTTTTGTATAATAGTTGAAAAAATTTTAAACACTTTTTTAATCGGTAGAAATAAAAACAATGTTTGATTTAGTAACAATAAGTCGATATAAGTAAGAAGATTAAAATGACTAAGGTTTTCTGTAGGCATTTCATAAAAGGTAATGAGATATATAGACCTTCTTTGATTGTTAATCTGTGCCTTCTGGGTTCAAGCACTGAACTTGATTGGTAAGTAATGGTCTTAAATACTACGATACGACGAAGCGGGAAGGTTTAGTCCAGCACTGGACTGCATCGTTAAAATTAATAATAAATAGAAGTGAGTCTGACTCTCTTTACTGGGATTTGAGTATTGCTAGTACCTCTTTATGTAGGTCACAGTTGGCATATGATATTAAACATTAACTGTAATGTATTGTATATTAAAGATTGCATATCGTTTAAGAACTTTTTATATAAATTATGGCTATATAGAATGGCCAAAAATATAGTGTAATGACCCATTTGGTGTTGCGGTTGAGACGTCGACTACAATACTGTTTTTGTAACTTTGGCTGTAGCTGAAAAGCAGCGGTTTGCCAATGGTAAACCTATCGCTGAGCTCTGGCCTTTTTATATCGCCGCAACGCAACATCAGAACGTCTTATGTATTTTGAATTGCTTTTGTTGGTGATATAAATAAACGCAATATCTATCTATCTACAACACCAAGGGTTCCGGGTTCGGTTCCCGAGCAGTACTAACATTTGTGTGCATGATCATATCTGTTTGTAATGGTTCGGGTGTTTTCTATGTATAATATGTATGTATTTACAAAAAAAAAGTATATAAGTATGTTTACCCGTTGTTTAGTACCCATAATGCAGGCTTCACGCTTAACTTGGAGCTAGATGACGCTGTGTGAATGCCAAAAAAAATTCAATAGTTTGGATAGGACATTGTAGACTGAACTACCTGATTGTTCGAAAAGAAAGATGATGCTATGCTTCAGAGGGCACGTTAGGCCTTCAGTCCCTGATACAATTTTAGGATGTTAACACCCACCAAGCCGCATTGGTTCAAGGTGGTGAGTTCCGGCCCAATCTCCCTATAGCTATGCTGTGCGGGAAGGCCTGTGCACTTCTGTGGGCCGTTATATAATGATGCTGATGATCCTCTTTTTGTAGACCTTTCTATCTCTCTTCAACCTATAGTATTCCACTGATCTGCAATGTGGCAAATATCACGACAAAATTGTACCGTAGCGGATTTTCATTTATTTATGCGGCGTTGTTGATGTTTGGTTGTAAGGTAAATATGATATATGTGCAAGGAAAAATAAACCTTAGGGCTCCATTATTAAACTGTTTCCACATTTTGTGGCCAACCGATCCTATGGTTTTTTATTTCACTTTCATCGGCGGCACTTAAAAGGGTCGGCAATGAGCTTCTACGCCCTGTATTGCAAATGAAGATGGGTGCTGATGTAATGTAGTTTACTATCATTATACTCGTTGGCCCTTTTTATCATAAACCGTCATAAATTATATCTCGTTGCTTGTTATTACCATAATATTTAATTTACCATGATATTAACAAACATATTAAGTGTTAGTATTATTTGGCTTTAAGTAGGTACAGATGTTCCAGCCTGAAGAATTAAACATACAATTAATTAAAAACAAAATGGGATCATAGTAAAGCTAAGACGAGATAGCTAAATCGTGATTCTACTTTAGGATCACTAGTGTACTATAAGCGACAGTAACCACTTCATGTACTGTTATTAGTAAATAACTTTAATATTTAAAGTACCCGGTTCGACTCCAGACCAATATATAAATATCCTTAGACTCTCACACAGGGCTATCTAGCCGTTCACTAAGCATCTAGTCAGATAGATATGAAATAACAGCCAAACATACTTATATACTACACATACATTATATGTCTCATTATTTATAGAAAACATTAAATAACGGGCAAACATAATTACTTATATACTTTTTTGCAAACATATAATATGTACTTCTCATTATCATAAGAAAATATCTAATCAATGCGAACAGATATACAAACAACTGAACTGGGATCGACCTGGAACCCTTAATGTAGTAACAGACTTAACACCGCATGAGTTATCAATCAAATCTTGTTGGAACAAACAATGAATTTTATTACCCATCTTTCATATAGGAAATGAACTCATTACGAGTACGACTCCAATTCCTAAACTCAATTTATCATTTATATTGAAGTACGAAACATTGTATATCGTGTAATGGTGAATTTAAATATATCCGCAATTTCAAATTATTGAAATTGATGCTCAGTCAATCAGAGCTTATCAGAAAGAACTTCTTGCGAAAGATTTTGAGATTTTAACCTAGTACATTTAGCAAATGCAGCCGATATACGCTTTATTATCACAGTCTGTCAGAGGAAGTGGACTTGGTTGAGTCCCGATGGATCCACACGAAATGAGATTGACTTCATCATGACCACCAGAAGACATATATTTAACGACGTCTCTGTGATCGCCAGGGTTAAAACCGGTAGCGATCACCGTATGGTAAGAGGCACGTTAAATATAATGTTCAACTGGAAGGTCTCGCCTGATGAAGTCTACGCTCCGACCTAACGTGATTCAAATCATAACCCCGAGAGCTTTCAACTCGAACTGCAGAATCGCTTTGAATGCCTAGAGAGCTGCGTAACAGTGGACGATATAATAGCGGGCTAGTGGAAACTCTGCAAACAGTTGGGTCTAAGTTTTGCAAGGGACAACGCAAATTAAGACCCAATAAACTATCTCAACAGACTCTCGATCTCATGGCGACAAGACGACAGATGAAACTGCAGTCTTCAGACGACGCGTCACAATACCGGCAGCTCAATAGACGTATATCCAGCTCCTTGCGACGCGATTCGTCACTTTAATACAAAGTGTATTAAAGAGGCGATCGAACGGAACAGAGGTTCAAGGTGTTTGCGAGGAACATGTCTTGGGCAAAGCCAGCTGACTAGTTGAAGACCAACAGTGGAAATGTAGTCTCATCCAAACCAGAGATTTTGAGGGAGATTGAGAAGTTTACAGCGAGTTATATACCGCTACACAGATTCCCGCTTCAAGCTTAGCCGAAGACCCGAGAGCTAAGTTAACCCGACATTTATCTGAGGATATCCCGGAGGTCACTTGAGCGAGATTAGGATGGCTCTGAAACACTAAGAAATAAGGCCCCGGAGGACGGAATTACCGCAGCTTTTGAAAGCAGGTGGCACGCCAGTGCTTAAGACCCTTCAGAAGCTCTTTAATTCCGATCCGTGGGTATGACGCCAAGTGTGGAGCAATGGCGTGGTGGTGCTTTTCTTCAAAAAAGGCGACAAAACCTTGCTGAAGAATTATAGACCCATCACGCTATTGAGCCACATTTACAAGTTTTCTAGAGTCATCACGAACCGTCTCGCGTAGGTTTGATGATTTCCAGCCCCCGAACAAGCCGGGTTCCGCAAAGGCTTCAGCACCATAGACCACATACATACGCTGCGGCAGGTTATACAGAAGACGAGAGTATAACCGGCCATTATGCTTGGCGTTTGTGGACTATGAGAAAGCCTTTGATTCGATCGAGACTTGGGCTGTGCTTCAGCCCTCCAACGGTGCCATATTGATTCGCTATATCGAAGTATTGAGATGTCTGTACGAGAGCGCTACTATGTCAGTCCGTGTACATGAAGAGCTTACACAACCTATCCAATTGCACCGAGGAGTGAGACAGGGAGACGTTATATCTCCGAAACTGTTCACAGTTGCGTTGGAAGATATGTTTAAGCTGCTCGATTGGAAAGGACTTGGCATCAACGTCAATGGCGAGTACATCACTCATCTTCGATTTGCCGATGATATAGTATCATGGCAGAATCCATGGAGGATTTAGCACTATGCTCAAACCCTAACAGAGCTTCGCAACAGGTGGGTCTTAAAATGAACATGGACAAGACGAAAGTCATGTCTAATATCCATGTGTCCATACCAATATCAGTTGGAAGTTCTGAACTCGAAGTTGTAGACGAATATGTGTACCTGGGACAGTAGTCAAATGGGTAGGTCCAACTTCGAAGGAGGTTTCGCGTCGAATCCAATTAGGATGGGCAGCGTTCGGGAAGTTAAGGAGATCTTTTCGTCCAAAATACCTCAGTGTCTGAAGACGAAGTCTTTGACCAGTGTGTGTTGCCAGTTATACATACGGAAGCGAAACGTGGTCGCTTACTAAGGGCCTCTTAAATAGGCTTCAAGTTGCTCACGTGCTATGGAAGGGCTATGTTAGGTGTTCCCTACGCGATAAATCCGAACACGGATATCCGTAGGAGAACTAGGTGACCGACATAGCCCACAGGATAAGCAAGTTGAAGTGGCAGTGGGCAGGGCACATAGTGCGTAGAACCGATGGCCGATGGGGCGGAAAGGTTCTCGAGTGGCGTCGCGTAACGGAAACGAAGCGTAGGCCGACCCCAACCAGATGGTCTGATGATCTGGTTAAGGTGGCAGGTAGCAGATGGATGTCAACTGCAAGGGATCGGTCCGCGTGGAAATCATTAGGGGAGGCCTTCGTTCAGCAGTGGACTTTCTAGGTGTAATGATGATGATGATGATCACAGTCTGTTGGAGATTATAAAGATATAGGCTGAATAAAATAAACGTTGTATTAAAAAATATACATTCAATTCAAAAAACTCTGGTCAGACGGCTGTATCATGCTGCTTGTGTCACGCTTAATTATAAAACTATGGTTCCGGACTAAAGCAGGCGAGATCACTGATCACGGATACTGAGACTGAACCCCTTCATCAGAAGTTAGCATCTGCCTTGGTAAGATTTCGGTATAACTCGTAATTTATTGCGGATATTCACCGCCAGGTGTGCTGCTTGCTTGTTTTGCTGACGTACTTCATTAAAAGTCGCCTATAACTTATAGTCACTTTAAACCACTATTCATGCACACAACGCTGGCAATAACACTATGCTGGGCTATAAAAATACGATAATCTTGCCATAACCTTGCCATATATCAGCAATCTCAAGCAAGGCGAAGCATGAATTGCAAATTTGTACCTAGCATGATGGATTCGCTGTAAGGTAGATCAATATACGGTGAACGTTTGCCGTATATCAGATGATTTTCAAGGACATGGCCGTATAATATTATTTATTAGGTTAATCACGTGTTAATGCGATCAATAATATTGCTGTTCATGGTTTTGTTTGTCTGAGAGTTGAGTTAAGATGATTGCTTGATCAAGGTTTCCCTAGGGGATGCATATATTTGAAAGTTATATTGTGCATTTACCAGTTTGCAAAGATCATTTTTGTTAAATGTCCGATTGATTGATTTTCTATATATGTTACTAAGTGTACAGACGATCAGGACGCTCACCTGAGGTAGATGATACGCCGACCAGACAGAGCGGCATAGACTGAGCCCAAAATAAACATTATTATTTCCATCAATGCCGCACTGTGCCTGTCACCCGAACAGCAGATGTAGGTTCTCTTATACCCGTAATTTATTAGCTACATTGCCCTCATCCCTAAATACGGAAGTGTAACACTTTGTTTTACGGGAAGATAATGCTGGCACTGCGGTGGTACCTACTAGACGAACTCAGTCCGAACTACCACCTAGTAAATAATATTAATAATAGAGTTGGTGGCATTTTTGTAATAAAGGCTTCACGTTTGTATGTATCTATTAAAAATGAATATTTCAATAATAATAAGTGTGTCTTGTTAAACGTCCTAAATAAATAACTACTTGTGACCTGCAGTGAGAGATATTAGCTTGTCGTCTTTAATATTACTTAGCTGTAGCAAAACCTAACTAAATATTATCAACGCCATTAAAATATATAAGGAAATTTATCCGTACGCAACTACATCTGCAAATAAGCTTGAAAAAGTTACGGTTCCCTTTTACCAAGATCGTAATCTACAAAATATGTCTCTTATCTGCCTTATACAATGTTCATTGAAAAAAAATACTGTATTGTTAACGGCTACGCCAAGTTTTATCAAATAAATTTTCGTACCGCAATCTTCTTTTAGTAGACAATAATTTTCTATGATTTTCCAAAGCTACGTATATGTATGTAAATGCCACAACCTTACGCAATCACAGCCGAATAGAATTCCAGGTTGATAAAAAATTACCAGCGTGAACTTACGTAACTTCTTTCATAACCATTATCAAACGCCTGTCGCACAAACTAGAATAATAAAAGTACCTAAGATGTATACGGTCCTACGAGTTGTATCCTAACATATAGCTTACATACTCCAAGCAAAAGTAGGATTCGGTATAGCAAAACAGATTTTTATCGAGTAATGTAGACAACAAAATACAATTAAAACTGGTCACCAATAACAGCCTTAATTTCTGAATAGAACTGCTGTTGGCTGCAGTAGCATAACAGATCTCCACGGGCACGTTACGAACTGACTTGCCTTAGACCTATAACAGCCTATCTTCAGTACTTATCTATTTTATAATAACAGAGTTCTGCAGTGTGCAATGGTAAGTAGTGCCGGATTTGTCTCCACTGCGTTCGACATGAATACANATCAAATCTTGTTGGAACAAACAATGAATTTTATTACCCATCTTTCATATAGGAAATGAACTCATTACGAGTACGACTCCAATTCCTAAACTCAATTTATCATTTATATTGTAGTACGAAAAACATTGTATATCGTGTAATGGTGAATTTAAATATATCCGCAATTTCAAATTATTGAAATTGATGCTCAGTCAATCAGAGCTTATCAGAAAGAACTTCTTGCGAAAGATTTTTGAGATTTTAACCTAGTACATTTAGCAAATGCAGCCGACTTATAACGCTTTATTATCACAGTCTGTTGAAATTATAAAGATATAGGCTGATTTATTCAGCCTATATCTTTATAATCTCAACGCTTTGTATTAAAAAAAATATACCTTCAATCCAAAAAACTCTGGTCGGTCGGGCTGTATCATGCTGCTTGTGTCACGCTTAATTATAAAACTAGGTTCCGGACTAAAGCAGGCGAGAATCACTGATCACTGGATACTGAGACTAAACCCCTTTCATCAGAAGTTAGCATCTGCCTCGTTAAGATTTTCGGTATAACTCGTAATTTATTGCGGATATTCACCGCCAGGTGTGCTGCTTGCTTGTTTGCTGACGTACTTCATTAAAAGTCGCTATAATCTTATAGTTCACTTTAAACCACTATTCTATGCACACAACGCTGGCAATAACATGCTGGGCTATAAAAATACGATAATCCTTGCCATAACCTTGGCCATAATATCAGCAATCTCAAGCAAGGCGAAGCATGAATTGCAAATTTTGTACCTAGCATGATGGATTCGCTGTCAAGGGTAGAATCAATATACGGTGAACGTTTGCCGTATATCCGATAGATTTCTCAAGGACATGGCCGTATAATATTATATTTATTAGGTTAATCACGTGTTAATGCGATCAATAATATTGCTGTTTTCATGGTTTCGTTGTCGGAGAGTTCAGTTTAGATGATTGCTTGATCAAGGGTTTCCCTAGGGGAATGCATATATTTGAAAGTTATATTGTGCAATTTACCAGTTTGCAAAGATCATTTTTGTTTAAATGTCCCGATTGATTGATTTTCTATTATGTTACTAAGTGTACAGGACGATCAGCACGCTCACCTGATGGTAAGTGATACGCCTGACCATGACAGAGCGGCATTGACTGAGCCCAAAAATAAACAGTTATTATTCCCCATCAATGCCGCACTGCGCCTGTCACCCGAGACAGCAGATGTTAGGTCTCTTATACCCGGTAATTTATTAGCTACATTGCCCTCATCCCTAAACACGGAAGTGTTAACACTTCTGTTTTACGGGAAGATATCTGGCACTGCGGTGGTACCTACCTAGACGACTCAGTACCGAACCTACCACCTAGTAAATAATATTAATAATAGTGGTGTTGTGGCATTTTGTAATAAAGGCTTCACGTTTGTATGTATCTATTAAAAATGAATATTGTCAATATAATAAGTGTGTCTTGTAAACTGTCCTAAATAAATAACTACTTGTGACCTGCAGTGAGAAGATATTAGCTTGTCGTCTTAATATTACTTAGCTGTAGCAAAAACCTAACTGAACTATTTATCAACGCCATTAAAATATATAAGAAATATTATCCGTACGAACTACATCTGGCAAATAAGCTTGAAAAAGTACGGTTCCCTTTTACCAAGATCGTAATCTACAAAATATGTCTCTTATCTGCCTTATACAATGTTCATTTGAAAAAAAATTACTGTTATTTTAACGGTACGACAAGGTTATTATCAAATAAATTTTCGTACCGCAATCTTCTTTTAGTAGACAATAATTTTCTATGATTTTCCAAGAGCTACGTATATGTATGTAAATGCCACATAACCTATTACGCAATCACAGCCGAATAGAATTCCAGGTTGATAAAAATTACCAGCAGTGGAACTTACGTAACTTCTTTCATAACCATTTATCAAACGCCTGTCGGCACAAACTAGAATAATAAAAGTTACCTAAGATGTATACGGTCTACGAGTATGTATACCTAACATATAGCTTACATACTCCAAGCAAAAGTAGGATTCGGGTATAGTCAAAACAGATTTTTATCGAGTAATGTAGACAACAAAATACAATTAAGAAACAAGTCACCATAAACAGCCTTATTTCTGAATGAGAACTGCTGTTGGCTGCAGGTAGCCATAACAGATTCAACGGGCACGTTACGAACTGACTTTGCCTTAGACCTATAACAGCCTAGTCTTCAGTACTTATCTATTTTATAATAACGAGAGGTCTCTGCAGTGTGCAATGGTAAGTAGTGCCGGATTTGTCTCCACTGCGTTCGACAATACAACCACTCTTCTGTTTAAGGTTCCAGTTCCGTACCTAATAATAGAACATGATTTAATTAGCTCTAAAGATACAATCTTACTGTCGCACTTGTCCGGTGAAGCTATAAAATTAATTTTCGGTCAAGAGTCAGTTCGAAAAAAAAATAGAATTAATGGACGACAAAAAAAATCAATGAGGACTGATATAACAGCAGTCAAAAGTTAAAAATAGCCACCAAAAAGGCGTTTGATTTCCGTAGATGCTTTGTTGTATGATTTACTGTAGTTTCTGAAGATGGAATTTTTGGTCAATGAACTTTTCAATCTTTATTCCGTATATAATAATAATTTTATTTAACACTTCTGTGTTACAGATGATACCCGGTAGTATCATGATAGACCTATATCTGTCATACTGGGTGACGGGACCAGAGCAGTATTGATGGAAAATTTAGGTAGTCAGTCAGGGTTATTAATTTCCTTCAACACTGCTTCTGTCACAGTCAGGCGTATCGCTTGCCACCAGGTGAGCGAACTTACGGTCCTGTTCAGTAATATATATTAAATAAAAAAATACATATCTATATCAGGTGAACTGTTTTCTTGTCTGCCGTATAGCATTAAAAATGTTTGAATAATAAACTTGCAAGGTCTTTGGATGACGATAAAGTACTTGCAGTCGCCTCACGTAGGCTCTGTGAAGTTTTTGCCTCTAGTTAGGTTATCCAATAAAGTTGTGTTTTATTTCTGTAACTTTGCATTATATGCTTTGTTATGCCGACAATGAAGGCATAACAAAGCATATCATTTGTTTTTATGTTAATTTATAGAATATCACATCTGTAACAACCATATGTAGTTATATAATCTTCTGATATAATACATTTTTATTTTATTGACCCAAGATTACGTAAAAATTAATAAAAGTACATTCTTTATTTTGTGAATTACAATATTTTAATTCAAAAATATGTACATAAAGTTTTTGATTTTTTTAACAGGAATTAATGTATGATACGATTTCAATCTGTATTTTGAATGTAAAGGCTTTAATATATTATAGCTTCGACTGTTTTATGGCCTCAAAGATTATTTTGTGCTCGTTATATCCGTAGAGGCACGGGAAAGCGCTACGCCGTAGGCGTTGCTACGGACGTGACCAGCCTACGAGCTACGGGAAGACGTCAGCGCCGTTCGTAGCATTTTCAATTTAGCCTATACATTTTATTCTTTGAATAGAAAATGTATTTTTATGAATACAAACTAGCTAGTGTTTTAGACGTCTAAGCTTCAATACATTTATTTTATTTGAGTTCTATGGTTGGCGGTTGGAATCATGTTGCTTAAATAGGAAATCACACAATGATCTTTATAATAAAGTAAGATTACTGAACTATAACATTTCACCCCGTGTCAGTTTATGAGTCTTCTTATGTACGACTTCTGACGTGGTCTTACGTCATGACTGACAGTTGACACCAGGAAGTAACGGCCTAACGTCCAAGGCACGAAACCAATTGTCTTTTGTTATTCGATGATTCAACCTGTGTACTTTTAGTAAATAAATACAGTCCAAACAAATGTATAAGCCCTGTCATACATAAATGTTGCCCATTACTCATAAACCTACGAAAAATTCTAAATCGGGTTATAAAAACATCGTAAGGTAACGAACAAAGGTTATTGCCCTATGTAATCGATACCAAAGCAATCGCTCTGTCTTTATAAATCACAATAGGACCAAGTTACATAGCCTTTCCCTGGTATTATTTCATAAGCGGGCTTATGATTTTTTTCATAGGTAGATAAGCGAGCAGGTGGTTCACCTGATGCTAAATGATGAAAATTTGTAAAATATAGCGCGTACTTTTGAGGGATAATGCTTCATATATATACACATTTTTAGAGATACCTTTTGTGTGATCCTTGCCATCTCTTTAATAAATATGGATAAATGAAAAGAAAGAAAAGAAAAGAAGAAGATTTATTTAAGCAATAATTTCACAATAGATATTGAGAACTGCTCCCATAAAAGGTTCCCCTGTGTTATGAGAGCCTGTCTCTCCTCCTCCGTACGCTTACACTAAAGAACGTGCTTATGTACATACACAGTTAATATATATATAGTACATATACAGAAAATGTTAATAATCCATACTAATATTATAAATGTGAAAGTATCTCTGTCTGTCTGTCTGTTTGTTACGCTTTCACGCCTAAACGGCTGAACGGATTTTATTGAAACTTGGTATGTTGATAGAAGGTAACCTAGAATAGGTTTTAGGCTACTATTTGTCCCGTTTTCACCCCCACTTCCTAAAATGGGGGTTGGAAGTTTGTATGGAACATTCCGCAATTTTTGTAGTACGACGCTGAAATTTGGTATGCGGACTATTTTTCAGACGCGAAAATATATGGCAAATATGCCATTTTTCTTTTCAAAAATTCACCCACAAACCCTTCAAATAGGGGAGGAAGTATCATATCCGATTTTTTGTAGTTTTAAGGTAGATTTATTTGAAACTTGATATGTTGATAGAAGGTAACCTAGAATAGGTTTTAGGCTACTTTTTGTCCCGTTTTTATATGTCACAATACATGTACATTCAGTACATGTATGTTTTTGCCAACATATACAATTAATATATAAAACTAGCTTCGCTCAGATGCAATGCTGATAATAGGCACACTCCCGCCGCCCCGCCCGGCCGGTACCGCCGCAAACCTCATACATAATAGTATTTCTCCACTATTTAATGGGTGCTATTATACATATCAACCTTCTTCTTTAATCACTATCTATTAAAAAAAACACATCACAATCCGTAACGTGGTTTGAAAGATTTAAGCAAACATAGAAATATAGGGATTGAAAAGCAACTTTGTTTTATTCTATGTAGTGATTGACGACCCGTTGGTAGGTGAACCCTAAATTTGGGAACTGGGAGGTCTGGGAGTCGCATTCAGCTTCAACAGTAAACAACTAAGCATACAGCCTACATGATGGGAAGGGGAAACTGTTTTCTTAGCTCCCCAGTGGCACCAAAACTAAGACAGTACAGTTATTACCTTATAAATCAGAGATTTTAAAACATGAGATCTATTGACTTCACCAGACTTTCAACTCCTAATTAGGCTTTATGAAAAATCATAAGTTGTTTTGGTGACAGTTATGTGATATTAAGGTTGACTGACAATTCATACATCTATCTATAAGTAATTTTCTAATAACACTCAATTTGGGTTATATTATCATCATTTCAGTCCGCATATCCAGTGCGTGTGCGATGATGGCCTGAGCTTTGACTAATATTCAACCTCAACTAGGCCCTAATACATTCCAGTTTCGCTCGTCTTAATAATTTACTTACAAAAAGCATTTTTAATTTAGCAAGCAACCTTGATCTATTTATTACAACCATTTTCCATAGAAAGAGTATCCCTACAAATACCGTAGGGAAATCAGCGAAGCTTGGAATATTATGGAGAGATTTCTTCGTAAAAGCCCACTTTGTTTGACCTTGGGACAGCCACTTATTTGTGACGGGCTTGCGTAATGTAACAAGATTCTACTTTTAGCCCAATTAACTTAGAATAAGCTTGCTGTTATTATGGAGTTACAAATAATGATATTGGATGAATGTACAACTAATATATAAAGATCTATTTAACAATACTAATTTAAGTGCCTACGTTTTTTCGTTTGAAGCAATACGTATACCAGAAATAGTATATTTATACAGGTATCGGTCTAGCCACACACTTGATAAATACATTTTACCATGGCGACTGAGAAACCTACCTTGTGTGTTTTTCCTTATAACTCGTATGTAAGCAGCGGTTTTCGGAACCAAAAATGATATATTGGTTTATTTTTATTAAAACTCGATATTGAGTCGTCTAGGTCAGGTTTATTGTCGTCGATGACGACCCATTTAGTGTAATGGTATAGACGTTGACAAGTACCTACACAAAGGGTTCGATTCCAGGGCAGTACAATTTTTTTTCTGTATAAACATGTATGTTTCTGTTATGTCATGTCTGGGTGTTTCTATGTGTAGTATGTATGTATTTACAAAAAAGTATATAATAATGTATGGCACCCATAGCTTGTACTTCACGCTTAACTTGAGGCTAGACGGCGCTGTGTGAATGTCAGTGCATATTTAGTTATTAGGTCCGCTAACGTCTATCGAAGTGTCGGATATCGTCTCGTGAAATAGGAGTGCTGGGAACTTATGTGTTCCGGAAACAGGACACTGTAGCTAGTGAAATAACGGACCAGTAGGTAGAGATCTTACATTTTTTGTTTCGGATAATGACCAGTGTTGGCGAAAAATATAATTACTATCTACTGTCATTGGATTCCATCAACAAAACAGCTGCCATGAGCAGACGTGTCACTTATTACCAGGTGTGCATAGTTGTTACCTTGTTCACCTATCACATCAGCTCATTATACGTAGCTTCCCGTTAAGGGATATAGGACTTAGTCATCCACATAGGCCCAGTGCAGATTGACCGACTTCGCGCTCAACCTTTGTATTTCTTCGTTACCGTGCACGGGTTTCCTCATGATGTTTTCCTTCACGTAAGAACGTCGGATAAATGTACAGTTGAACCTGTGCCCTCCAGATCGGAAGGCAACAGTCCAACCAATGAACTCTATCAATAGCTGAACCAATAAGCCATAAAAAACGGTTTTGGTGGAAGGAATCCAATAAAAAATGTTTACATCGCATCTGCCATGTGCAGACGTAAAATAAATGAGTGACCTGGTTCTTCCAAATATATTTTAACATAAAAAAATAACTAAGTGCCTGTAATGGTTCCTTTATAAATATAACTGTAAATACCTACAATACAAGGTACTGGGGCCGTGAGAAACCATTCGCAGACCCGCCGACGCCGATCGCCGCGATATTGACCCGTCTATATTTAGAAGGACTAGCACCGCGAAATACTGTCGATCTATCAATTCGATTGTAAGCGATCAATGACTTCGCTATTCAACAGACTGTCAATTAGTTATGTTTGGAACGTTTCAATTTTATTACGGTCACTGCATAAAAATCTGTTAGTAGGTAAATATGTAGTGTACAATTTGTAATGCGGTATAAGTGTATAATTAAGTGCCTGTAATATAAGTATTTTTATTTTAAATTAGAATGTAAGTCTCATAAGGTTTCCACCTAAGATAAACAATAAACAACTAGATGCATAATCTCACTCTGAAATTGGCCGCGGCGAAATTCTGCCGAGGCGGTTGGGCAGAATTTTTATACAGTTTTACATGTCATAATGAGAAAGTAGTGAGTACCTCTGATTTTGTACATTATCAATAAATAAATGTAACTAGCCACTGACATTCACACAGCGCCGTCTAGCCCCAAGTTAAGCGTGAAGCCTGTATTATGGGTAATAAACAACGGATAAACATACTTATTAGCAGAGCGTCGGTGGCTCAGTGGTGTGGACTGTCGCTTTCCTACCGGGAGGGCTGAGGTTCAAATCCCGACACGTACCAATGTATTTTCGAATTTTCGAAAAATATATGTACGTTATCCGACGCTCTTACGGTGAAGGAAAAAACATCGTGAGGAAACCTTCATGCACGCCTGCGAAGAGATTCGAAGGTTGTGTGTGAAGTCGTCCAATCCGCACGGGCCCGCGTGGACGACTAAGGCCTAATCACCCTATACGGGTAGGCTCGTGCCCCTCGGTGGGGACGTTTAATAAGCTGATGATGATGAAACATACTTATATTTTTTTTTGTAAATACATACATATTACACATAGGAAACACCCAGACTATTACAAACAGACATGTTCATGCACACAAATGTTTTTACTGCCCGGGGATCGAACCCGGAACCCTTGGTGTTGCAGTCGACGTCTCAACCGCAACACTAAATGGGTCGTCAAAACACAGTTATGTCGGTGGATATTTATTTAGCGCCAAGATCAGTGTGACAATTATATTATTGATACTGAATAACGGATTAACATACTTATGTAATATTTTTGTTTTTGTACAGTATGAACAAGTACATTGTATTGGCCTGGGTACTTTCTAAGTATTAAATGTATTTAAGCGTCGGTGGCTCAATGGTATGGACTGTCGCCTTCCTACCGGGAGGACCACAGACATCCGAATATACAAGTAGACTGGACAAGCCGCCAAGTTTATAGGCAGTCCCAGTGTCGCAATTTCTTTTCGGTTCTTACCTGTGAAAGTTATTATATTTCTTGGTAAATTTACTGATTCATTGCGATGATGCATGTTACATTGCACAGGATGGCATTTTGGGAAAAAACGGTAATTTCTTTTAATATTCGTGCGTCTTGACTAGTCTCACAGAGCGTAAACTGGCAGCCAGTGTATGCTCGTTGAGCTTACATTTGTCGCACTTAAAAACGCGGCTTGCCCCATCTCCTCTATTGGGAAATCTGTGGGGAGGACTGAGGTTCAAATCCCGACACGTACAAATGTGTTTTCGAATTTTCGAAAATATATGTACGTTATGCACGCCTGCGAAGAGATTCGAAGGTTGTGTGTAAAGTCGTCCAATCCGCACTGGGCCCGCGTGGACGACTAAGGCCTAATAACCCTATACGGGTAGCCTCGTGCCCCTCGGTTGGGACGTCAGTATGTCAGTTAATACTTATTATACATAGAAACACCTTGACATTGGTCAAGGTGTTTCATGCATGTAGTTGCATGAATACATCTGTATTGACAGATGTATTCATGCACACAATGTCTGTACTGCCTGGGAATTAAACCCAGAACTCTTGGTGTATGAGCTGACATCTCAACCAATTACACCACACGGATCGTCTAACTGTAGGCGTAATGGAAAACCGTTGGTCAGGGGCGTCTTTCCCTTAGGTGGGTGCTGTTCGTTGCACACGGGCGCCACTTAACCTAAAGACGGCCCTACCGTTGGTTGGTTGGTCCCACTGTTTGCTTTTTGAGTCTAATAAATTTTGTTAAAAAATGCGAACAATGTCTATGAATTCGTAATGTCCTTGAATTCGCAAGTATATGAAAAGTCAACATTTTCTCTGGAGTCAGTTCTAAATGTTACGTTTGCTAGGACCAAGGTTAGCCATTAAAATGGCAAGAGCTGAGCTCCAGCAACCTCCCCCGCATAAATCTAGGTTATTATGTAAATGTGGACGTGAACTGTATTATTTGGTTCCTTGAATATAAACTAAAAGATGTAGCGTCGAAAACGGGGAATATCATACTTAATTGAATAAATTAGGTTATGCACAGCAATGTTACCAACTTATTTTATCTTTAATACGGATACAAAACAACGGATTAACAAACCAATATTATATTTAGTATGTTATGATTATACAAAGGCAAGGATTATAAAAAAGATGTAAATCACGATATTTGCCTTCCTCTTTCCCGTTTATTGCTCCTTCTCAGTACTAAGTGTTACTCACTTACTTCAGGTCGTTTGTCTACCTATTAACTAAAAATAAGTCATTGTCCTAACTAATTTCATGCTTAAATGCTTAAGCATCAATCTTTACCGATAGGTTTTTAACCGAAAACAGTCATTTTGGCTCGTTGCTTGTTGGAAGGTCGCCAGTCGCTGTTCGACAGGAGCTTTATTTAATACCCATTAAAGTATGATTAATGACGGGCTTTTTTATTTAAATATTAGTCATATAATATGATAATATTTCGTGATGCAACATTTTAGTTGGCATTTGACGTCATTATTTCTGTTATACAATCGACGGTTGTACCAGCGAACTCCTCGTGCAGTCATGTTATGAATGAGTCTCAACGTTGAGTATTTATGTACTGCTATGCGTCACAATGGTCAAATGCTAAGCAGTGTTGGGATGACAAAACCTCATTCGTTGATGGAAACACATATTAAGTCACGGACATTGTAATTTAATAAAAAAAAGTATATGCTCGGCATACATACGTACTTAAATAATGACATAGAGTTATATCGGTACACGCTACGTCCACTCATAATTATCCATTTTCTACAAATCATTCAGAATGTTCATGCATTAAGTCACGAACGCACCATAGTACTTACGTAATGAAAAGCTTCATTTCACTTAGGGCTGCCAACTATCTGGCAGTACCTAAACCTTACCTTAGCGTCTAAATGATACTAAACTCGGCAATAGAGCACACCAACCCATGTATGTATTGTGATAATACAAAATCAATCAGCCCACCATTGTCCACTGCTAAACATAGATATTTACACGACAGCACTAAAATAAAATTACACTCACATGTAAAAACTGAGCCATCTACGCTCAGCATGACTGAGTCCTGGAATCGTCAGAACTATTTAATATTATTACAGATCAGGGTTAATAATAACGATGTGCTGACTCTTAGCTCGAAATCTCATGTTTTATGAGTTTTAAGTTTGGTGAGCAAGTCCATTTTTAAAGCACATTAATTGACAAAAAAATAAAATGATAACACAAACAATTATATAAAGCATCTTTAGCTATGAAACCATTTTAATAAACGCAACATTTAATATAGTTGTAGTACAAAATTCATAAACTATCCATTCTAAATACAAAGACGTGACGTCATAATTAAGTAGCCATTTGTATGAAGCGTTATTGGGAAATTCTACTAACGTGTTTTTAGAATTGAGAAACCTCTTTGAAGCTCAATGTTAACGGAGTAATTATTTTACCAATGTTTCTATTACTAAGCGGTCCATCGATACCATAGCAAAAAATAATTGTCAGCATTCCCATTACACGGTGAAACTGAAAAAGCCATTTGCAGCCAACATCAATATTTAGTTACAGAACAATACGATAAATGACAATAACACATGAAAAAGCACTCCAGAACAACATAAAGGTTCCACCTCCGCCGGTGGCAGCCCTTAATACGTCCTCCTGTAGGTTCGTTTAGCCCTTATACGCGAGATCAGAATCAGAATCCTTGTTTCAAGTATTAAATCAGAATACTTGTTTCTTAATGGATATAATTGGTTGAAATCTTTAGATGAATCATCTAGGTCACTGTCGTGTTAAATTTAATTAAATGTATTTCATCTTACGCTTGGCCAATTTAACTAAAGGATAACTAGGATTCTTGGAGGAAATCAATTCTTGGTTAAGTTTTAAATTAAGTTGAATACATATTTAAAATTCTCACGCCTAGGTATCAAACCCAGGAATCTTGACGTAGATTACTCATTACGCTAGAGGTCATCCAGCCCACTTTAATGACTGCCAGTGGCGCCTTTCTCTTTTTCAATTTCAGCAGACTCAGCGTTTGGCTAGAATATTGTAATGCTTGTATTTGCCCATAGATGGCGCTTTAACAAAGACTGATACATATATGTTGTTTCCCCCCGTCGCTAGATGGCAGCTCAACGAAATTATTTATTTGTATGTTTAAAAAAAATTGTGGAACAGTTGATATGATTACATTTATGTATAAAAATTTAAACAAAAAATTTATTGTTTAAAATTTTTATAAACAAATTAGATGAGAAAAGCGGAGGACTGGGATATGTGGCGCAAAATGGGGGAGACCTATGTCCAGCAGTGGACTGCGATAGGTTGAAGAGGGATAAATATTGAATTTGAATTTATGAGATAGGTAAAACTGGATGAAGATCTGCCTGTTCCCTTTTATTTTAACTTCAGAATAATAAATAATTTCTGTTTTCGATTTCCTCTTCAATCTTTTGCATCGCAACTTCGGAATGCTGGACATAAGTCTTAACTTGAATACTTTAAACTGAACTAGGTTCAATTGGTTCACTAGTTAAAACGTTTTTAGTTACTCTTTATAGAATGGAAATACTCGAAAGTTTAAATTGCAAAAAAATGACATCATCCCATCGAGGGGCATGAGCCTATCCGTAAACGGTGATTAGGCCTTGCAGTCCACTCGGGCCCAGTGAGAATTGGCCGACTTCACGCACAACCTTTGAATCTCTTTGTATGCATGCGCAGGTTTATTCGCGATCTTTTCCTTCATCGTAAGAAGGTCGGATAAACGTAATGTATTTTCTAATTTTGAAAATTAGAAAATACATTGGTACGTGGCCGGATTTGAACATTCAAGCTTCACATCGGAAGACAACAGTTCACAGCAATGAGCCACCGATAATCTAATTTTAACTAAAAAGTTGTAAAAAACTTTACCCCAAACGTCTCAAAATACATTTGAAGTAAATATGTTTACGTAACCTAATAATAGTAGTGCTGAACATCACGCAAAACTTTTAACCAAAGCTAAAGTTATACCAATGACGTAACAAAGGTTTGAAAGTCATCGATACAGCGGATAGCAGGGTCGTCCGTGACCTCTCTACGCGACCTCGCGTGCAGTCGGCAGGGTTGGATCGACCAATAGCAGGTGAATTAGCCGCCCCTGAGATTTTGGGTTGTACGATTATTTCAGCTGTGGTTATTCGCAACACGGATATATCAGTTATTAGAAATTAACACTAGTAAAACTATTACCGGCAGTATATTTTGATTGAGTCTTTGCCCACTTAACTTCATCTTTCTATAAATGCGCATAGGTAGCTGAAGTTATATTATTTGATCTTAGTGTGTTGTGTGCATAGTGTTCCAGAAAAAAAAATATTTTACATAAATTAGTCGTTATGTGACAATAATGTGAATACCCATTTTGGAAAACAGTTTAGTACTATATGTATCTACACAATTAATCACTGGATTTTTATTGGTAGACACCAACCCTCCGAACCGGTAGATGCATTCGGATTTTTAAAAAACTTTCTTGACGGTTAAAACGTGTCTTTTGATGATTTATTAAAGCATTTTTGAGTTTGAATTTATAACCGTACCAATTATTCTTTCTAATAGAGCTACATATATGATTGTGTGTGCAAATGAGACAGATCGTGAAATCATCAGACATCGTGTTCTTTCCTGCAAACTCCCACTAAAACAGCCTGCCAAGCCCTGGCCTGAATTCTCTCAAAGGTTAAATCAGGCCTAGTCTAGTAGAGGCATGTATGATTTAAATTTGGAGCCTCTTCCACGATAGTGCAAAGATTTGTCATTAATACTACGCTTGGCAGGCGTGTTGAACGTAACAATGACTACAAATAATTATGTTGAATAAAAGTGCTTTCCATTTTCTGTTAAATATTATGTCAGTTTGGCTGATACGGCACCCGAAAATATTAAAAAAATATGTATCATATTTCTTGATTTATTTTACAATATTAAGTAGGTACCAACTGACTCTGAGTAACTCTGATATATCCGTTTCAAATATACTATCAACCCTACAAACATACCCTTAGGTTGAATTTCTAAAAATCCCTTCTTAGTAAACTTTACGACAAAAAAACTAATGCACAAATAAAACACCTTCATTTATAACGTATTGTTTTGTGATGATTAATAAATAAGAGCAGAACACACTCTTATATACTCTTGTAAGTACAATTGTGTTTAGCGCAAGCTTCATTCCAGTACCAATCAATACGGTCTAATTAAATCATATATTCAATATATTCCAATACGTTGACAGCTGCATAATAGAGTAGCGTGATGCAATTGAATGAATCGTTACTAATTAATATTTATATAGTAGAATAAAGTACGTATGGGCCGCGTAAACTTTAGACTAGGCTTATTAACCAATCAATGATCTTATTCAAAAAATCCGTTTTCTCTCACTGTCTGCATGGGTTCATTGAAATAATTTAGTGGTCACCAACAGCGAGTGACCAAGCGAGCAACTAACGAGCCCACCAAAGTATGAAAGCACAGCTACCTCCCTTTTAAGCATGCAGAACGTTAAAATAACGCCCAATAATATTTTAACTCTCAACCTATTACTTTAGTACTTCATTTGTGCAATAATGCAATATTTTTACGTAGTCATAATATAATTTGGGTGTCCTGAACAGATCTAGGCGATTCTTCGCATCGAGCCATCAACTTGTGTTGTATAAAGCTCATCTTTGGGCAGATGCCCCTAAATACCAGCTAGCTCGACCCATTTAACGCTTTGCAAAGACGTGCTGTCCGAATTATCGGTGATTCTGATCTCACAAACAGTTTGGAGTCTTTGGAATTCCGGAGAGACTTTAACTCTCTTTGTGTATTTTATAGGCTTTTTCATGGTGAGTGCTCCAAGAAACTATTTGATATCATGCCGGTGTCACCGTTTTACCATCGTACGACTCGACGCCGAGCTAGGGTCCATCCATACCACCTGGAAACTTTCGCTTCCAAAACCATTCATTTCCAGCGATCGTTCCTTCCGCGTGCATGCATATTATGGAACGACCTCCCAGCCACGGTCCCTTATAACTACGACATGTATGTTCAAACGAGGTTTAAAGAGAGCCCTTTCCTCTGATAGGCAGCGGCATGGATTTGCCCTTGGCATTGCAGTTGTCCATGAGCGGCAGTTATTTTTTCCATAGAGGGCCGACTGCTCTCTGCCTACATAAGCAATAAAAAAAATGTTATATGATACATAACAACACGTGTACTAATGTTGAACATAATCACATGCCTTAATGTTATTTCAAGCTCAGTTTTATATATAGCCGGAGTAATTCAAATATTGCATGTCCGATTTAATCGCTAATGTAGGAGCGGTCTGCTTCCTATTGTAAGTGTACCTCGCAATTTATGTTAGTGGACCTTGTTATACTGAAACAGAAGGTCTTTTTGTATTCGTCGATGCAATTGTACATCGTATTAGTAGAGAAGATTATGTAATTTAAGGCGATAATACTAGATATTGAAAAATATTTTAAACATGTTATCATAATAAACTATCAATAGATAACTATTTAAGTATTATATTGGATATATGATGTTGCGAATAGGCGCAGAGTTGCCCAAGGTCATATAAAAGGACATGTTTTAACCTAAGGCATGGGATTCGAAATGAAGACATACGTAGGAGAACTTATATATCTACGCTTTTCCTCAATAAAACCTAGCAATATGATAATGGACCTCGTTTTTCTAATACTGGAGTCCTTATTCATGTTTTGTACGTGAAATTGTTATGTGATTTATTCCGCAAAATCGGTTTTTACAATGCGAATTTTGAAGTATTCTATTTAGCTGTGACTTAAAGATACTTTATCAATTTTCACTCACATTAAAAACAATCAGTTTTCTATTTTAAGATGAATTCAAAGTATCCACAAACATTTTTATGAACCAGAACTTAGGGAACAAAATAAGACCGAGTATTTTTGTAATACAAACTAGCGATTTAGCGGATAGCTTACAAATGTGCCTGTTTACGTAACTAACAAGAGACAACAAAGCTAACAATGTTTAGTGGAAAATGCGCCGGTTCCTTCATTGTGATTCAAAGAATACCTGGTTTACGTTATAAGATTGTTCCAGAATCTGCATTCTACGATTTTATTGAATAATCAATTTGCATTTATTTTGACATGGTTAAGATGAAGTAGATGGATATCAACTACTAGGGATCGGTCCGCGTGGAAATCATTAGGGGAGGCCATCGTTCACGCATGGACATTTCAAAGAAAGTATGTGAATTTTCACGTATGAAACCGACGATTGTGGATTTCAAAACCTGTCTAGTAGAAATGTGTATGGCTTTGTTGCATAAGTGTTATAGATGTAAATATTGTATATGTACACTTATACTGTACATTTCAATATATTCTTTTTAGTCTCAAAATAGTCCTTCTGGGTCGTCCTCGCCTCGGGTATCCTTTCACATTCGCATAATGAACCTGGTTTGCTATTCTCCTTAATGATTAGTTTTAATAGATTTTCTTCCCTTTCAAGCCCACATCTATACCTATATAGATAGCTACATTATTTATTTCAAAATTTCAAACAAGGTTGTCGTTGTTTTGTGGGTACTGGGTTGTAGCATAGACTGACGTACCTTTGATGAGGACACACTTTTGTAAATTAAAATCGTCAAATTTCAAGTTAATCCTAACGTAATCAAATTGCCGGCTCACGATTCATCTCGCAAATGTCATTCTGTGAAAGGGCACCACAGTTAAGCCTATTGGGCTTAATCCAATTACTCTTATTTAATACCAGCTTCGAATGTTCACTTTGCAATTTACTCAAGCTGAATCTGTGAATGTGGGAGAAATGGCCACAAGATTTTATACTATATTGCTCGAGTGGTTAGAGATTTGTTAGCTTTTTTAACATCTTACATGGTTGAGCAAATGATTTCACATATAAAAGTATTATTTTTGCTTAAACGTTGTGAGGAAAAACACAATGAAAAGTTTGTTGTTTGTGGGGAGTTTTGTCTTCAAGATTCTCTTACCTATTTAAGTTAAGATTCCCTCACAATATGGTAAGTAATACGCCTGTCATTAACAGATGCAGTGTTAAATAAATCCTACAACTACAGCTTAGATACACACACTCAAATCAATAACATAATTTTAAAGTATTTATAAAATTTGAGCTATTTTGAAAACAAATCTTGACTACAGTTCGTATATGACGAGTATGACTATAATCTGGTAGATTCTACTATTGATTCTTAAATTTTCAAATAAATCTCAAACATAACTGTAACTGTTAGGAGCATTTAGAAAATGGCACTATCGCAGTGAAAGCGCACATCTGAATGCAAAATATGCATACCGTGCTTACCCACATGCACATCTAAATGTTTGTAAACTAGCTTTCAAACATAACGAGGTGAATAAATCAACTTAGATTCGTTCCAGTTTTGAGTGGGTGGAGACCTCAGTTCCACGAGCGTATTTTGTCTCAGTAATTTCGTTCAGAAACTAGAAAATGTATTACCACTGGCACTGGCAAATGGGATGCAATTTTTTTTATCTTTGTTTTTTGTGTGCAGGAGATCCATTTATCAGTATGCATAGTACATGGCCGTGGTACGACGACCTCACATAATACGGACGTGATACAAAAACAAACCTGTTGGAAGACTCGGTACTAAGATGTCTAGGTACCACCGCAGTGCCATACCTGCCCGATATCAAGCAGTTCTGTGAAACAGAAGTGTTATACACTTTTGTGTTTGTGAGGGCATAGTAGCTAGTAAAATTACCGTGTATAAGAGACCTTCCATCTGCTGTCTCTGCTTACGGGCGCAGTGCTTCATTGTTGTTGAATAATAACTGTTTTCAGTGGTTGATCTCCTTCAATGCTGCTCTGTCATGGTCAGGCGTATTGCTTACCATCAAGTGAGCATCCTGACCGTCCTGGACACCTTTTCTTTCGAAATTATATGTATCGTAAAAAAAAATATCGCGTTGTGTCTCAACGAATGAGTGATATTACCAGATTCCCCCTCCCCCCAGAACCCCTTAGGAAGTCTATTCCATCTCTGATTTAAAGATCGGCAAAACACTTAATCCGGCGGATGTCTGCTCGTTTGCTTTAAAAAACAGTCGCACGCTGCAGTAGGCCTCCTTTCGCTTAAAGACATCGGACCATTACCCGTCTTAGTTAATAGCTGCCAAAAGCATAGTCTAGTGTTTTTATTAAAAAAGTTAAGGAAACATCTATAAAAAGTTTGTTCTCAAACTTAAATGCTTTTATAAGTTTTCTAATAAAAAATCGTAACAAACAACAACACACATTTATCAATAACAATGCTACCACATCATTCTTAACATTTTGTAATATCCGCTTCAAGAAAATACATAATAAACATAACAGGCGCGCCTTCAATATTATAATGCACGAAAGCCAAAAGGTTATTAATAGGTTGTGGTTTGTGTCAGGAAGATAAGCTTCACAAAGCAAGCCGTCAGAAGCAGGTTCAACTTTAGCTTTAGTATCTATATAATAAAACTATGCAATCGTCTAGAAAGCGCACGTCAAAGTACCTACATAAAATATTTGTCTAAAGATTTTTTATTAAAAATATACCAGATAGAAATTTAAAATAATTATCGTCATCATCATCATCAGCTCATTAAACGTCCCCACTGATAGGGCACGAGCCTACCCGTACGTGAGTGTATAGGCCTTAGTCGTCCACGCGGGCCCAGTGCGGGTTGGACGACTTCACGCACAACCTTTGAATCTCTTCGCAGGCGTGTGCAGGTTTCTTGACGATGTTTTCCTTCCCCGTAAGAGCGTCCTATAACGTACATAGAATTTAGAAAATTCGAAAACACATTGGTACGTGGCGGGATTCGAAACTCAGCCCTCCCGGTAGGAGAGGTCCGCTCAATATATATCGTCATCAACGTCTAATTAAATAATTTCTAAATTATCTTACCTTAGATGTGAATTATTATTATATAATTAGTGAATTATTTAAAAAAAATCAATTTAATTTAATTTAATATATTATATATATATATATATATATATATATTATAACTGTCACAAATTACCCATTACAATAATATTTTGTGAGCGTCCAATTTGAAAATCCCCTCCGCTGTGCTCGATCTGAATTAGGAATCCGTACAACTGTCACCAGTACTCTCGGAGGACCCAGACTGACCTTGTATTTTAGAACAAGAATAATGCGCCATTTCTATGTTTAACAACTGAAATGTCGACATAGCTACCAACTAATCAATGAAACCATTATCGGATAAATACATGTTTACAGTAACGATAAAATATCAAAACGACTTTATATTCGATACCTGTAATACCGATTTATATAAATAGAAAATAAATTATATAAATAATTTACCTACGCCTATCCCAAAAGCAAATTTTGGAAAACAATAAATATTATAAGCCATTAATGTTTGTCTCAATCCAAAATATATTTCAAAGAAACATGTTTTCCGAACCTTGGCTACTTAATACCCGAGACCTTAACGAAACTCAGATATTATACAAACAACAACACAGCATGTGATAATAAAACAACTTCATTACCGTGTACATGGGATGTGTCCAACTAAATTAACTACAGGCTTTTACCGAATTTATACCTCCCAAATGCCAGATAAAACAAATTAGAGCCTCAGAAAACGTGCACTTTTTTCAATTAAAACAGTTCCGCTAACAGTAACAATAAAACCGAACCTACAACGAAAACCGCAGTTCCAGATACCAAACACATTGTACAATTTGAGTAAAACGTCCATTTGAAAACGACCACTTTAATTTGAGCTCAGAGACTCGATTAGACTCTGCTTCTGTATGCTCCACTTGCAGACTGTAAAGGGAGCGAGAGGTCCAATTTGTTTGGTGATGTGTGAACGAATTTCGTGGTATCAAGCACTTTGCTTGTTAGGGGCTGCCATACGTCATACGTACCAGTCAGTAACCTCAAGGCACCTCTCTAAATGCCCCTGAAAATATAATCCCTACTACGAACTACGGTAGGCCGTCGAGACTAATTCAAAGTTTAACGCCAAGGATTTAAAGTTACGAAAACTTTGGAGGTTGCTTTAAATGTATCATAGACACGAAGGTAGACTTGTGGTGAGAAACCTGACTATAACTCAAGATAGTGGAGGGTGTCGCCAAGCGATATAACTTTGCGAAATTATAACAAGCTTAGGTCGTTTGTGTAGGTTGTTTAGGGTTACCTGTAAGATGACATGGCTAGAGTAAGGCGTCTGTTAATATAAATGTAATTTTAATAATTCGAAAAGACATTGTGATTTTAACCTGTACCCTCCAGATTGGAAGGCAATAGTCCAGACCAATGAGCCACCAACGCTCCAATCAGAATTTTTTTTTTTTCTCACAAATAAAATATTCTGATTTTATCCCTGAGATCCAAGCATAGCTCTCCATTGCCGATGAGTGACTTTTGAAACAGTCAGTATCCAATTACGCTTTATGTGATAATAAATTTTATCTTCACTAAGTGTCATTCAAGCTGCCACTGCTTACTCTTCCCTGGAGGTAATCACGTTATTATAAGATTTTTTTATTGGACTTTGCTTTATATTTTTTTATGCTATCCTTTATATTTTTTTAAAATCTGCTGTTGACTTTCGGTGTTTTATTAGACCTGAAACAAATGTTTTTATCTATTAGTTTTGCATAGTATTGAGGTAGGTGAGGAGGTTTGTATAAAATTTACTGAAGTTGAGCATCTTATATGTAACACATTTTAAGGAAATGAGTCTGGCACAGTGTGTTTAATAATATATTCTATTCGTTAACATTAACCAACGTATAACGGCCTACTGCAAGGGCCTTATGACTCAGCATGGCTATCGAGAGATAGGCATGCAAGTATTAGTGGGTGTTGACAAGATAGACTGAAGTCAATCTTGTTTTGAATGAAATGGAAAATGTATATGGAAAAAATAATATTGACGTAAACGGGTATTTTTCTAATTATCACATATATAGTATTAGTTCTAATTATATTTAGCAGTCAGATATTAGCAGGCGTGCGCAGTCAACCTGCGCACGCCTGCGAAGAGATTTAAAGTTTGTGCTTGAAGTGGTCCAACCTGCACTAGGACGATTAAGGCCTTAAACAGCCTTTACGGGTAGGCTCGTGGCCGTCGGTGGGGACGTTTAATGAGCTGATAATGATGATGATATTTGGTGTGTATTGTGTAGTGCGTATTATTTTATCCAGTTTTCTTGAGCTGTGTTTGAGTGAAAACAGCATTTTTTTTTCTAGCAGGATTTGAAACATTATAAAAATGGTAGTGCTATGTGGAAATTTTAATACACAGTTATTTAAAAGCTAAAGTAAAATCAGTACTATACAGAAATACAAGTCCATTTCTTATGCAGAATTCAAATCTAAACCTCATTAAAGGATTCACAAAGCGAGAGATCTCTTTTATTTATAAAAAGTAAACACAGCATTCCCAAAATTCACACTTGAAAAATGCGGCTACAACCGACACAAAAACACTCATTATAGCAAAATGAAATTCTAATTACTTTGGATTTGGAAAAGTTCTATCAAGGCCAAGACCGTTTGGAGTTACCAGCTTACGGAGTTATTACGTAAACGATTTCCGTCGATCGTGTGTACTCAGCCCACTTATTCGAGTTCACGCTTAGGTTTTTAGTGGGTCGAGAGAAATCGGGTTTATCGAATGAGTAATGCGCGCTACGAGTCCGGGGGAGTATTTGTTCCGGGAAATTTGAAATGAACAGAAAAACTACAGTAGTTCCCGGTATCTAGGGATGCCGTGGGCGGTAAAGAGATGTGCTAAATTCGAAAAGGATACGTAAATATCGATATACCTAAATATAATGCCATGTTCACTGAAAAGGTCTATAAGTGGAATTCTCAAAGACTGAGATTAGTTATTTTACAAGAATCATAACATGATACCTACCTAATCTAATTAGTTTTTTGTGGTTCAAGACTGTTTTGCGATGCATGGATCCGAACCGAATTTCAGTATATGGCCTTTACTCATGAATATAACATTTATTTACAGTAATAAAATAACTCTGGCACAAAAAAAGCCTTTTAAACACTAATGTATTTAAAAGGCCAACAATACTAACGTATCTATCAATTGATTTTTATATCGATATGTATCCCAGACACCTCTCAGCTGCACTTATTGATGAGATCTTTCTAGAAAACTCCAAAGCCTCCAGCTGTTGCGATATAAATTCTTAGAAACTTTTGATAGTTTCCAGTATTTCACAGTTATTGTCGCAGAATGGTTCGCTTCTTCCATGCTTTAGAACAAAAGTTCAAGAAATCTATCACTATTTGGATTAATATGAGGAAAAGCATTGTATTTTGGAACTCAACCCTCTAACTTATTGGTGGCTTATTCATTACAAGTTGAATCACAACAAGTCACATCACCGTTTCAACATCAACCCTTTTCATTATCATCAATTCCGTATGTTTGTTATCAGCATCAATTAATTGGTGATGGGACGAATAAACATGGCTGAAATGTTTCTTTTATAAGACTTTCATATAATATTTCAGTATTTAATGTTGCGAACACAAACAAGTCACGTTACGTTTCCATTAACATAATTGCATAGATGCTAAAAACGAATGCATTAGTAAATCTTGTAAAGATACTTCTTATCGCCTACTCTCATTAGTCTGATATCACTTACATACTTTGGAGTCAAAACGGTCAGCTCAACCGATCATTCATTTAATTATTACTAATTACTTAGTTAATATATTAATTAAACCGATAATTGTATAGGTGACTTTATTCACAAAACAAATAGCGTACGACAGGATAAATAGCATGACATTATGTTGCATAATAATGGGATCGTTAATATACTATTTACAAATCCGTCGTTTTTAATATACACCTAATAGATTTTACAGGTTGTGAACATTTAGTTCTAAACATATTGCAACTGTCCTATGAAAAATCTTTGGCACTTTAGAATTAATCTGTGCTTTAAATGCCATAACGTTTTACGAACTACATCGGGTTATAGTATTCGAAGTCATTGACGCCAAAATATATAAATAAAATCATTTTTTAAATTTACTATGACATTCGTTTTTTTATATTTTTTTTGAGTTGAATGAAATTCTTCAAAGTTTGTATACATGCGTAGTACAAACAATAATATAATCATGCATATTATTACACAGTGTCAAAAGCTTTCTTACCTGTACCAAATTTAGTTAGCAAAAAGTGTCACTCCTAAAAATACTTCCTTGTTACGACTAACTAACACTTCTTTACGACTACAAGTTGTTAACGCCTGTGTGGGCCGTTAGGAAATTATCTACAATCAGCTTGAGTGACGGACGACGGGTCCTCTTATATTTTTGGCGGAAAAATCAAAAAGTGAGCATGTTTTTCAATTGATAATTTTTACCCTAAAATCACGTGTAAAGTTTGGTATATTACCACAAATCGGCACGGTGAAAATTCTTTATATTTTAGAATTGGTGCAATGGGTACAACTTTAGACTGATAAGACCTTTATTCAAGGCTTTCATAAAATGTGACGTGTTTTCAAGTTTTTGCATCTCAGTAATATATTCCTATATTACTTTCAACATCCAGTAAATAAAGAACAATCTTATCTAGATCTAAAGAAGCGAATACTTGATCCTTAAAGGGTCATTTCGACTCTCGAGTTAAAGTTGAGCTCCGTTTCAGCAACCTGTTCTTATAGCCTTTGCTTTGCACTTAAAAGAACAAGAAATCTGTTTCGACTTTTCCTCTTTAGTAACTATATATCTACAATAGAAAAAGGTATTTTGTAAACTTGAAGGGATCATTCTTTGCACAGTACTTGAGTACTGGTTGAACACGCCGCATCTCAACCGAAGCTTTCGGTTTATAAGTAAAATATTTGTATCATCTTATATATGATAACGGGAAAACAATAAAAAATCTAATAAATGTTGGGTGTTTACCCATCAATTAATAGAGAGCGTATAAGTACATACTCTTAAGCAAGTCATATCTGTCCGTGTTTATATTATGGACGTTTTTATTGAAAGTGAGACCATACTTATAATTTTGCATTTCGTTTAATTCAGTCACACTAAGAAGTTCACTAAGTCTTGGGCTAGATAGTGTTGAAGCAATTATTATTAGCTGCATCCACACCGGATGATCCAAAATGAATCGGCAATCTCGCGATCCAAGATCAAAGATCGCACTAAGCCGATCCAACAGCATGGATCGCTCGCGGCACGTCCACACTGCTTGCATACTTGGATCGCGCTCAAGCCGCACGCGATCGAAGCGCGGTGGATCGTCCAGTGTGGATGCAGCTATTAAGAGAATGTTTATTTGTTATGCGAATTTTAAAATGTTTTTCGTGAGTCATTTCTTTGTTGAATTATGCATAGGCATAACTATAGAGTTACTACTGTATTTTTAACTATGTTATCAATGAAATATATGTGTGATATAAAAAGTGTATGCGAATTATTATCTACAAATTGTTAATTACTAACAATGCTTTGTTAGAGGAAGTACCCGAATCACGCCTAACCAGCTGACTAGTTGCGAAATGTAATACTGACATAATTAAAGTGACTAATGTTTGAGGTATATCCCCTTGTACAGATCTTTGCAATTTTTAATCAATTCCGTGTATTACTGTGTGACTTTATATTATGACACTTTACGAAAACATTTCAACTAGTTAGGGTAAAAGGAAAATATTCGTAACCTGTAACTGTAGTTACTGCTTATCTCTTCTTGCACATTCATACATATACACAAAAGGGTTCAATGTTTTTTGCAACACACAACTGAGCCATTATTTATCTTTCGATATAACGATTTATTTAAATTATAATGCATGATCATTAGGCTGATAGCCATTTGTCAAGCATTATATTGCTTGTAGCCTGCTGTAGTCTGGATAATGGAAATAGCTTTACCCATTTTTTGCGTCAGAGCTTCAATCTCTACTAGAGAACCCTCGCAAGTAGTAGGCTCTTGAAACCGTAGGACAGGAGGCGCCCACCTTACGCTGCGCTTTCTAAGAGGCTGATTCACTCCAGAACTAATTTGTGTTAAATTTTATTGTTTTTGCTCCACATGTCAAAACACTGCCACTTTAACGGCTCTCACTTCGAAGATTCATTGCTTTTCCCTCTTTTCTCTCTCTCTTCAACCTATCGCAGTTCACTGCTGGACATAGGTCATCCCCATTTTCCGCCAGGAATCCCAATCCTCCGCTTTTCTCATCATGAGGCTGAACCTAGCAGAAAATTGTAGCAGAAAAAAATCGAGATGGTCAGGGAAGAAAAAAAACTTGGTGCCAAAAAATGCTGTTTTCATTTATAAAATTTGACTGCAACATGCAAATATTTATGAACATATCCTATTAAAAACAGGAACCAAGTCCTTTATCAATCGTGGCCATCGCGTTTTTTCTGCTTGAATTTTCCGCCAGTTTCAGTCTTATTTTCTCATGCAGCAACATTGCTTTTCCCCCAAGTTTAAATACCTCATGTCAATTGTTAACAGATGCGAAGATGGTGGAGGCGGCGCAGCGACAGGCACGGGCGGGCGCGCGGCGTCGCTGCGTCTGGCCAATGGACGCGCGTCCGCGCAGTCGGCGGAACAGCTGCCGCACTCGCCGGCCGACTGCGCCTCCGTGCGCATCTCCATCGACAACACGAACACGTGCTGCACCGACTCGCTCGTCACTGCCCTCGACGACGAGACGCTGCTGCTTGGTGAGTACAGCTGGAGATTGTGTCAAACCTTAAGGCATGTCTTTTACAGATCACTTACACTACAAGAGTATTTTATGGATGACTTTCAGAGTTGCTTTTTCAAGACGATGTTTTGAAAGAGGTTTTGAGGAATCAACATCAGCTCATTAAACGTCCCCACCGAGGGCCACGAGTCTACCCGTATAAGGTAATTAGGCCTTAGTTGTCCACGCGGGCCCAGTGCAGATTGGCCGACTTCACGCACAACCTTTGAATTTCTTCGCAGGCGTACGCAGGTTTCCTCACGATGTTTTCCTTCCCCGTAAGATCGTCGTATAACGTACATAGAATTTAGAAAATTCGAAAACACATTGGTATGTGTCGGGATTTGAACCTCAGCCCTCCCAGTAGGAGTGCAACAGTCCACACCATTTAAAAAAAGAAAAAATTAAGATTAGAACTAAAAAAATAACTAGAAGAGAGGTAAGGGAAGAGTTTAAAGTAGAATCTAGAGAAATATCTCAAGATGAGTGTAGAACAGACCCTCAAAAAGGGCCTCGAAAACAATCTAATAAAGAGTCTGGAAAAGATGCAAAAAAACCTCACCTTCTGCCTAGAATTAATCTGGAAACAGGGTTCATGGATTCCACAGTAGAGTTGCTAATATGTGTCGCAAAAAGAATGTATTTTTCTGTAATATTACTGCCTGGTCCACCTTTCAAACCTATACCAAAAGCATTTCAGAATGACTGACTGACTGGCCAATCCTTAAACATTGAAGAAGACCTTGTCTGCCGGACAAGGTCTTCTTCAATGTTTAAGGATTGGCCTGCCAGATTTGAACTTTAACGTTCCAGGTTAGTCCAATGCGTGAAAGTATATCGCCAGAGAATCGTTAACAAGCAGGCTAGGTTTTGTTATGTTATTTATTATTTATTTATTAATTTCTTTATTGTACACCAAAATAACTAAAAGGATACAAAAATGAAATAACAAGAGAGTACAATGGGGGCCTTATTGCACATGGCAATTTCTTCCAGGCAACCTTAGGATGGAGAAATACAGTGCATGGGATTAGGGTTAGATAAAAAAGTGAGAGACTTCCTAACCTATTTCAAAAAACCGGAAGAATCTGAATTCGTGAGAATCACAGATCTTACAAATGAACCGACTTCAATGTTTGGTCTTACTTATCTAACCCAACGAATAACTATGATGATACATAGGTGTATAGTGGTAAGAGTGGCATTTTCAATATAATAAACAACAGGATAACTTCACGGATATATGTTATCTACTATCAATTGGGTTTTCCTTTATTATATTTAAATTATGACTACTTGGAAAGATTTTCAATTAAACAAAGTACGTGCTTCTTAGAAGTAGGTAACATTTGGTGAATTACGTTTTAATGTATAAGTCATTATGTTATATCTGGTAATGAAATGAAAATATCAGATCAAAATTGATTTGTTACAACTTAAATGTTCATGACTTTATGTCAAAATACGCCTGATTTCAAGATTTACTCCACCTCGGACTCCAGCAGCAGTATCGGTATTTTCGCATCCACATATCGATTAACGTCCAGTTCTACGGTCATTTGGCCCCACATGTACTGCTACCATCTTTACGGGGCGCCGCAGTACCAACTTCTTCCTCTTAACCGCATCCAAAAGAAAGAATTGTCGACAACCCAGATGCTACTGACCGGCGGTGCCCTTTGAGAGGCATGCAGAGACGTTATATCTTCTATCTGTTTTTCCTGCAGCTCCACCATACATCTGGGAGGAACTCCAAATTACATCCTCACGACCTGGACGATTGGAGGTTTTCCACGGTGTCGTCATTTTCTGCCACGTACGACAAAACTGTGGAATCAACTTCCACCGGATACATTTCGGAGTGATACGATCTAGTGTCCTTAAAACAAAAGCGTACACTCTTTTTAAGGGCTGGCAACGCATTTCAGGGACTTCAGTTCTTGCAAATTTTCATGGGCAGTGGTGTCACTTACTATCAGATGAACCGTATGCTCGTTTGCCTCCTGTTCCGAAAAAAATGTTTTACGTTCTCTGACCACTAAGCAATCGTCAATAAAAGTTAGCATATAACACACAACAATGTAGAACCTCCACACAGCGAAATTTCTCCTTAAGTTTGAGGACAATATACATACGCGAAGCCGACCACAAGTAGTTAGTTATGTACAAACATTTCAGCGTAGGTCCAACTTTGGGAAAGAGGTCAATCGTCGAATCCAACTTAAATGAACACTTGGAAAGCTGTTACATATCTTAATGGCCAGAATACCGCAACAACGTATGTACAATATCAGTCTTATACTCGTATTATATAAACGACTATAATTATCTTCGGAAGGCTTATCACAGACAGTTAAAGTACAAGCGTATTATATATCCGCAAGTCACCAAAAATTTTCATTGCAATTATCAGTAATTCTACCGCATCAAAGGAAAGATATGATCGAATGAAACAGTTTGCTTTTATAATAGATTTTACTCTAGCCCAATAGATTTGCGATAAGTGGAGAGATGCGGGAAGCGGCGGGATGGGATATATGAAGCAAAATGGGAAAGAACTTTGTGAAACATAAAAAAGAAACTTGTTTATTGCTTGATTGGGGCTAAAAAGTGTAGTATTATGTTAGATAAATCCATTTCTACCCAGAGTCATGTGTCTTCTTCTTCTTTACGTATTGAAGACAAACACCAATTCGAATTCAGTGCCCAAAATCAGTTACGTTGATAACATTTTTAGACGCTATCGTCAAATTTTCTCGCATATAGCAAAAACACCGGAAACAACGTCAGAGGCTATCGTTTGGGCCGAAGCTTTCCAAGAAAAAGACAAAGGAAACCATAATGACTTTTTGCACTAAATATCACCTCATGTAGTTAGAGAGAAGAGTCATACTACAAAACAAAGAAATGAGTTTTTAAATTAAGATATTGCAAAAACAGAAATCAATGGCAAAAACAGAGATATAACGAGCTAACATGCAAATACAATTATTAAAATGTAGGTAATATGTATATTTAAAAATATAAAACTAAGTAATTTATGGAAACTAGAGTCATAAATCAGCATCGGTATACGAGCAATATAAGTAAGGATGACAATAAAGTTTTATTAATTATTCTTTGCATGTGTTAATAATAAATAATATAATTTATACACGTCACATTTCACGTGCATGCTTCTGAACAAAAGACAATAAGTATACACTAAAATATTAGTCGAAATCAATTTTAAACCATAATGTTTGACTAATATTGGGTGTGTTAGTCCTAGAGTTTGGAATTAGGTAGAGTTATTTCAGTATTTGCACCGAAATCTTTAAATTTATAGACCTTCCCAATATTTTAATGACCAATCTCATGGTTTCCACAAAGGGATTGGTCATTGATATAATAATTAATTCTTAGAGATAGATATACTTACCTTTTTATTCAACGGGATATTTTCTTCTCATTAAAATTAATTTTGGTCCTGGAAGTATATCTACTTTACTCTTTCACTGTATCACAACTGTGCCTACAGTTATTATGGCTATTTTCTGACGATTTCACCTAAATATATCGGTCATAGCGAGAAGGTCTTTTGCCAAATGTTATCTTTAAATTCAACATAATATTCCGTTTTTTGTATATCTAACCTACCTGACTAATTTTAAAGCTTTAAATGTCTGTCTTTATCTATTATTCTCTATAATATAACTTTTCATCATCATCAGCTCATTAAACGTCCCCACCGAGGGGCACGAGCCTACCCGTATAGGGTGATTAGGCCTTAGACGTCCACGCGGGCCCAGTGCGGGTTGGACGACTTCACACACAACCTTGAATCTCTTCGCAGGCCTGCATGAAGGTTTCCTCACGATGTTTTCCTTCACCGTAAGAGCGTCGGATCATGCACATATTTTTTCGAAAATTCGAAAACACATTGGTACGTGCCGGGATTTGAACCTCAGCCCTCCCGGTAGGAAGGCGACAGTCCACACCATTGAGCCACCGACGCTCTCTACCACACACAATACAATATAACTTTTACTCCTATCTTAATACATATTTCCGTTTTAATTTAAGGATATTCACGCCATATACGACACCGGCCACATTTTAACGAAACACAAAACGGAACGTAAAATGCGTTTGTCCCTTAATAAATTATACTCAAGTATTATTCGAGTATACAAATAACAAGATAAGCGCAATGCGTGAACCTGACCTCGAACCTTAGTCACAACATAAACACACGTATCGTTATGATGGTCAATAACAAAATGCACAGGTTCTCAAACTTTTATTTAACATTGAGTTTCTTTCATACACAGTTTTATCCTCATTTTTAATCGTTCTTACGAACAAATAAATGTCATGTAAAATCCTTTGCAAACACAAAATTTCTGAAATATCCACCAAGAGGCGCCAAGCGACGCGCCAAGGATAATAAGGCGCGCAATAAAGAATTGAGCTATGAGTATTGAGTACTTTTTCTTGAAGTGTTTCATCGTATTTAACTCCTATAGTTGGGTTTTCGATGTACCAGATAGTTCATATTCTTTATATGATGTCATTAATGGACTAAATTAACATATAAAGTCTCAATTGAATAGCTCTAATACTTTAGATGTAATTGTTATTTTAACTACACCAATTTCGTCATTGATACACTGATGATCATCGAAATGTTTGGCTTCTTCCTGAAGTGTTACAAAGCTGGAATTTGGTATGTAATCTAAGTATAGTATACAACCTTCTCCCTCTCCCCAAAAAATTCATAAACTTACAACTTTCGCCTCCCATCCTCTAAAATGGGGTTGGGGTGGAATTTTATATGAGACTTTCACCAATTCCATGAATTAGAACATGAAAGTTCACACTGGGACTGCAGACAGTAACTAAAAAATCTATAAGGTAATTAAGAAAATAATAAACACTATAAAGACTGGTAAGCAAGGTTTGCCCTGTGAAAAAGAGTTCAGATCTCATGTAGAGCCAAGCTTCTGAATCACGTCCTAACTCTACCAACCCTAACCTCAGGAAAGTCTACATAGTTATTGCTTGACTGTTTCCTTGCATACATTAGATCAGAAATTATATATTAGCATCACTTCGAGTACACTTCTACGTTTAATATAGATGTCCATACAAAACTTTGTTACCGCTGTTAAAATTTCCATACAAATTCTAACATTGCGTTTTACCTTTTGAGGGGATACCAGCGCCCAGCTTAGTGCTAACCCAAATACATTTGCATAATTGTGACCAGTGCAAAATTTTATGTAACCCAGTGGATTGGTCTGCCATTGAATTAATTATTCAATAGGTACTTAGGTATATATTCGCACGCACGTACGGGTTATATATAGGTATATTAATTATATAAATGTGTGTAAACTTCAAAAGAAAATATTGATTTTCTTAACAGGTAAGTCTAGATAACACCTATTGAGAAAAATCCTTTATATAAATGTCATTCGAGTAATTCCGAACTCCGAAAGAGAGATGATTCCATGATTCGGAGGGCACGATGAGCCGTCATCAGGCCCGGCTATAAACTTGATAGTAATCGTTTACACCCACCCATCTGCTTTGGACCTACAAGGTGAGTTACTGTGATGAACGATGTGTAACTACCAAGGTCAGATAGGTTTTCTTCACAACGAGCAGGCAGAGCCAGATTAAAAAACAATCAGATGAAATTGTGCCCATCAGAATTAAATCATATTATGAAAGAGTACTTCATATACTATATTACTCCTACTACTACTCCTCCCGAGGGGGTCGTAGGAGCCGACTAAGGGATTTTATACCGGATGGTGGGCAGCAGCGCCATCCTGCGTACTGGTTCACACTGCGGTCACCAACCCGCTTGCCCAGCATGGTGACTACGGGCACTAACCCCCCATGAGCAACGCCAACCAAAATCGGCCCCCAGTTAAAGCTGGATGAGAAAGGCGGAGGACCGGGATGTCTGGCGCAAAATGGGGGACACCTATGTCCAGCAGTGGACTGCAATAGGTTGAAGAGAGAGAGAGATGAAAGAGTAAATATTGTTACTCTGAATTCGAATGTGAATGCAATATATTTATTTTAATGCGAATTTCTATAGGGTTGTGCTTTATTACGTGTATAAACAACATGGCATTATATTACATTCATTATACCACAATGTTCATTGGAATAACAAGTGGAAATTTAAACACTGATAACAAAATATTGTTTTTAAAAATTACACATTTTTTTAACTTCGATGTATATAAGTTTTAAAGGTTAATGCCTTTAATAGGGATTGGAGACTGTTTAATACTAATCTGATCCATCTTATAATAGTAACAAAGAGCAATGTTTACCCGTAACATGCTCTCTTGTTTGTTGTTAGTTCTCCTTTCACAAAAAAGTCAATGCGCCGATCGTGGAATTATCTTTTAGCACACGTCACCGCGGAAATGGACGCCATTTCCGTAGAGGATTATCCGGCATTCAGTTTAAATTTACCCAACATTGGTCTCCGTGATGCTCTTACTGCCATTGCGGTGTTTTTTCCTACATATTTGCGGACATTGAACTTACTGGCGTTTACTAGCAGTTAGAGTAAATCATAGTTAACCTTAAATTTTCTGAAGACTTCACTTATATAGCTAAATTGAAATTTATATTTTATGATATCAATAGTAGCCTTTGTGGTCTAGTGAACTGGGCGTCAAGTTTAGTGCTCGTGATTTGCGGGTCGTGGGTTGGGTTCCCACAGTGACACCTCATTTTAACTTTATGCTATTTTTCCGAGATTAGTCTAAATATTGCAGGCCGAACAATGTTATTCTGTAAATGGTAAGATAGATACGCCATCCGTGCCTCAGAAACGAACCGCCAAAGAGAATGCAGTTTGTAGGCTTTTGTTAAGGTAAATGTACGCTTATTCTAAATATGTGTATGTGTGCTGTCGCTGTATTCGGAACACTTTTTCGATTGTATTGTGAGCATATCACGAATCTATACTTTTTACATCATTGAGGCATTACTTCATTGTCCGAAAAGAAAATGATTAAGTTTTTAGGGTACGTAAGGCCGTCACCCTATACGGGTAGGCTCGTGCCCCTCGGTGGGGACGGTTAATGAGCTGATGATGATGAAGGCCGTCTGGTCCCGGTCGACATGGTGAGTTACTGCAGGGCACCTAAGATACATTAACTAAGTGAAATAGTACCAATTCTCGTTAAAAAAAGTAAAAATATAATAATATTTTACCTCGTATCTAGGTGACTACAAGCAACTTAATCTTTAATATGATGAAATAATTATGTTAGTAGACTAATTGTTTATTGATATCGATTTGTCATACTAACCACATTAAATAAATAAACTTATTTTGGATCAAAACAAAAGTTTTTCTGGAAAATTGGCATTTTGTTGCTTCTTCGGAATATTTGTGTAATCAATATAATTATACATTAATAATAGTTTAAAAAACAGAAATAAAATTAATACACAAATGTAATATGGCTCATACATTTTACCATCTGTATATCGACAGAACATTCTGATCGACTTAAAAACGCGGTACTCCCAGCAGAGTGTGTTCGATTGAACCGAAGCCATCATCATTAGGTGATTAGCAACCAATAAGGTGTAGTGAACTTTTAGTTGGTAGCAAATTAAAAGATTTTATTTGTTTTCTTACACACAAAGAAGACACACATAACTAAGTCATCTTAAGATACTGCTTAAACATAAAATTCTAAGTAGGTACCCAAATATTTGTACTGCAACACCATAATATAAGTGTTGTGATTTATAGTTGATAAGATAACTTCTTAACACGTATTGGTTATAATAATCAATTCGTCAAAGAAATTTTGACTTCAACTTTGTGTTATCATCTTGCTATTTTGCTCACACATTTTAGTTTTGCGGTCCACGAATGTTTTTCTTTTGTTCTATTCTGTGTTCTATTATAATAAATCCGAATTTAAGATTACTCAACTACAAACTTATGACGTATTTATGGGTATGGAGAAATAGTGTTCGTGATGAACATGCGAAAATGCATGCAAGTAGAACGTCTGTTGCCCTTTTAAAGCAACACACTAGTAGCCATGTTCACAAAGTTGGCAACAGTTTCGAATCCATACACCGCGGTGTTGTTACGCAATTTTAGGACAAATCCTAGGTCAAGATATTGTGTGTTTGCAAAGGGTTGACGGTTTAAGGTCGTTGGAATAATAAAGGTCTGTTTAAGTTATGACATTGACGTTATTCGATAGAATTATAAATGTAGAATGAACAATTCATTCTACATTTTCGCGTAAATGTAAGTACGGGTAAATTTTTATGTTTATGTGGGTTGTGGAGTTGTCAAACGTGGTACAACTAATCTAGGCGAATGCTATAAGACTTTTTTCTCGATATTAAACGCAAACCATACTTTTACTTCAAGTGAAATCGATAAGTGATGTTGTGACTTCTGAACATTAATTTTATTACTTTTGATACATACTATGCTTTTTTGTAATGGACTATATTTTCTTTTCCATTATCAAATAAAAATAATGTTTGTTCTGCTGTCACTTTAATATTTACATTTATATATTTATTGCATTTTCTTAAAACTCCAAAAAAAAAATTTTATTATTTCTTTGACTTTTATAGCATTTATTTTAAGCTAAAATTTAATATATTTTGATGAAAACTTTTAAAAAGTACGTCAAACTTCACCTGATTCCACACGAATTATAAACGGCGTCTACTCACCCCCGACGCATCAATTACATATATCATGACGTCACAGTTGCTCTGCACACTCAGGACATTACCTCAAGTTTCGGCCAGGAACTGTAGCGGTTAACATTGACCATGGGCATAGCAACGCGCATGGCGCGAATTCTGCCGCTGACGGGCGCGCAGCGTGCAGTCTCAAGTCGCCCACCCTGCCGCGATGACATGCCCGCTCGCACCCACAGTAAGCTCTTAAGCTCGCGACCAGTCACATCCCGCGTGTGCAGTGAAACACCAATTATCATTTTGTGCAATAGTTAATCCGACAACACGTCAAAATGTCGCGGCAGAACTCTAAACACGTTCGTAGCTGATTACTATCGGGTGTCGCTTATTTAATGTTGTCTTGAATGTTGTGTCTGCATTAACAATGTTGGTGTCATATTTTAGGAAATATCACTAAAGGGAACACATATAGGTAACATTTTAGTAAAGTTATATTGGAATAACGTTGTCGCATGCAATATAGACTAATAAATGGGTTCAGTAAAAGTTTATTGTCAGTAATTTGGGTTAACTTGCAGCCACTTAGTGCCAAGTGGGACTGTTAGTGCTGATGCATTTGCCAAAATAAACTTATCCCCGAATTTTGCAAGGTAAGACCAGTAATAAATGCGATTCCCTTGAAATGTCGTGTCGTGAATCACAATGGCCTCTGAATAAAGTGTATACGATGAAAATGTTTAAGGTAAATTATATTTGAGACAAATATGCTTGTGCAAACAAATAAACTGAAACGACAATTAATTATGACAATGCAGAAGCAAACATTTAAATTTTAAAATCAATAGTTGTGCACTATTCAAAGAAACTGGCAAGCACCGCAAACAAGATCAAAAATAATGTAAACATATACTAATTTATAGTTATAGATAAATGCCGCTTTTAAATAAAATAATAATAACGGAAAGTCTTTGAAATTCCAAGTATGAAACACCGGCAACAAAAGCTTCACGAAGCCAATGACGTATCGATGCTGAATGCTTTCGAATCCAATAAACCTACGACCAATGAATTTCAATAGGTAATAAATGATCATAACAATATCAAGTCTGAAATGATTCAATAAATATCAAACACAAGAATGATATTATGTTATGTATAAAACATAAACGAAACGAATTCATTATATTCGGTAGTCACACCCTATAAATGTGCACTATTCAAGTACGAGTACATGTAAATGAAGTATGTAATTTACAATTCTCTGGTTTTAATAGATAAAAATAATAACAATACCCAATACAGTAAATTATTAGCTAGAAAAAGTTTAATTAACTTGAAATTTGCCCGTAGATAATGTATTTCCTAGAAAAAAGTAATAATTTCAAATTTGTAATAGTTTGAGTGACACCTGCAAAGGCTGAGATGTGTATAATGTGCTAAAGTAGTTGTTTTAAACTTTTGTTATTTGTGAAATAATCAACTATCGCAGTGTATGTCAGTAAAAGATTTGCTCTGATTAACCATAACTTAACAATTTCGCTTATGTTCGTAGCTATACTGCTTGAGTATGATTATACAATGTATTCATTAAAAATAACAAAAGGAGCTACAACAAAGGTAAGGGAAACCTAGTATATGCAGCCAGAACAAAAGGAAATTCGCATAGCCTAAAGATTTTAAAAATACAAGGAACATTGTGTAGCGCCGGTGAAAGAATTTTCACGATTCGATATCAGTTTATTTTATTTATTGCAAACATAAAATCCGTAGTAGTAAAATGATATTTTTATCTGTAGACTGTTTCTTTAATTTCTTTTTGTAGTTGATTTGTAAGCAGAGTTTAAGGTTTGAGTAAGCATTCTAGATTAGCTATCAACCTTTATCTGTGTATGGAAACTTTGTAAGAATGTTTTAAGAAAATCCTATTGAAAATGTCCTTGCTGGTATATTATAGTAATAGTATTGATTACATCAGTTTTAATAGGTGCGTTACTTGAAATCTATTTATTATGAAACACTTTAAATTTCCAGACAGCAAATCTAAATTTTTTGTTAATACTGCCATCAAGACGCCTTAGTGACGCATTCCATGCATTTCGCGTGAACAAAGTTTCGAAACTCTTGAGCAATACAAATCTAAAAATATTAGAAACGGGATGCGTCAATCTGGAGCATGCTGTGATGCCGTTGTATGATGTTGTCTAAATACTATTAGATCATGGTTTATCAAATACTTTGCAGTTTCTTCCGATTAGTTTTGATAGGAATGAAAACAAACGGGCAATGGCATCATTGATCGGTAGTAATTTTAGAAATAGTATATGCAGTGGATATTCAAATTCTAGTGACATGATCTAAAAAATAATACAATGGAATTCTAGAGCAACTAAAGGAATAACTAGTTACCTACTACGATATATTGTACCTTCTCAGACTTCTAGAAGGAAGCATTAATATTGGACGTGCAGTGTATTACCAGTTGCCGTGATGTAACATCTCTGTTTCATAAGTCAGCCATTTCCCTGCAATGTTACTATGGGGAGATTTCCACTATCAGATAGATCAGATCAAAACGGTGTTTTATTAAAATGTTAAAGTCATGCGTCATTCTTCTAAGATATTCACCAAACCCATATGCTATGCAACCTATCGCAGTCCACTGCTGGACATAGGTCTCCCCCATTTTGCGCCAGATATCCCGGTCCTCCGCTTTCCTCATCCAGCCTCCACCAGGGTGATAACCCCCATATATAGTCATATTATTCATATTCCATAGGTAGTCAAGAAATATTTTACAACAAATAAAAAAAGTGTATACCTAGAGATTTCTTATTTCACATCTTACAATGGGAAATTAAATTAGATCACTTTAGCGTAGACTCAGCTCATTTCATTAACGATTTTCATTGAGCTTAAAATTCAAATGTCGAATTCGAATGGTATTCGGATCTGTTCTATATGAGAACTTGAAGGTAACACATCAATTGATATAATCCACAAGTAGCCTGGTATTGGTTACATCCACTTGAGTCTTGACATTGCTACATTATTCACCACGATCACGTGGCGCTAGCGTCGTCCCGTTAATTCATGTTTATTAAACAAATTAACGATACTACTCAACAATTAGGTACGCAACAACTAATTGCTATAGAGTAGTGTCGCCGTGTCCAATTGGGAAATCTTTCGATCGATTTGCGCTGGGAATGTGTTGCGATAACGCAAATAGTGTGCGTTTGCGAGATTATTGAAGATTTTACGGTGCAGTATGAATGTTTTGTTTGCATTGCGCATTTGGAATTGTGATTTAATTGGCCTCGGTATTATATGTGATACTTATTTGTTTTTGATATTAGCAATAAAGCTGACTTTTCCAAAATCCGTAATGTAAAGATAAGTCACTCACTTCACTTCCAGTGAAATTGCTGAGTCACACACTCAGCAATTTCACTGGAAATCCGGAATAATTCTAAAAGCATACACCTAATATGGCAAGAAAAAGGTAAGCTTACCCGGTACTTACCTGGTATGCCAAATAATATCTACGCATAGGTACTCAATGCTTGCCATTGGATCGAGTAATTTAAGTTGCCATTTAATTCGACAATAATTCTAGTTTTAATGTATTTCAAATCAAAATCAAATATGTAAAGTGCGAGAGCGTCACTTTTTACGAAAAATCAAAAATGACAATGGTTGGACTGAGCTATAATTGGTGGATTGATCATCATTTGTTTACAAAAGGCTTGTTTTGAATAAATAAACAAATGACAAAAATAGCTGTCTTTTTAATTCTCAATGTTTTTGTTTCGCTGTCTTTTTTACATTGTTTAGCAAGTAGTGAAATGTACACTAAATATAAATCTGTTATATTAACATATTTCAATTCGCGGACATTTGGAGCCGCTGCAATTGGGACACTTTTCGGTTGTTTTGAGAGCATATAACGTATCTATACTGTTTCACATTATTGAGTATAGATAATGAAACTGCTTTTGTTTTTACTCTGAAGGCCGAAGATCTGGCTGTCTTTGAACATTCTTAATTGAATTAATATGACGCTAATTGTAATCACGTTAGTAATGTTAGAGAAATACCAATACCCTACCCTACATTACGAGTAGACCCTTTTTGCAGATAAGGTTAATCCTCGATCGATGTGTACCTTCTCAGCTAATCTGTTTTGAGAAATCTTAGCAAATCGCAACAGTTCAGGGGCGGGGTTAACATAATTATCGCTATATAGTATACACCTAGCTTAATTAAAGTTAAGATATAAGACGGTTGCAAAGGAATTTTCGTAAATTACGAGAATTTGATTTGCCTCAGCATCCGTGTAACAAACCCAAACCAACTTGACCAGGCTTGGCCGCGGTGTTTTCTGCTGAACACCATTCTTGCGATCAGATCTGTGTGGTAAGACAAGTGATAATCAATTAAAATGAATGTCGCTCACAGTTTGCGACTAACGCCTATGAAAATTGACTCAGATATACTTCTGAGCAATTACCAAAATCGTCTATGGAATTGTAGGATTGGGGTCCAATTTTCCTAAACTTCTCCACTGATCCAGCAGAATCCTTTGTCCTCTACTAGACTAAGGATGAATTTCGACACGGTGAATATCCTACACTAGTCCGAGTTGATTAGCGCGTTGCCAGCTTATTTGCTATTTAGCAGAATGCACCACCAAAACCGATTCAGCTTATCCGTGACATCTGAAACTGAATTATAGATAAAAACAAAAGTAAAGGAATATTTCAATAAAACCATCAACATAAATGATATGAGTTATTAATTTCAACCATGACCTATAAACGTTTGCGTATAGACAAACTGGCGCTAATACAACGTACGTATACAATATAATTTGAGTACCATATTTCTAGGCGCTCTAATTTATCCTCCCGATACAATAGGATATGCAAAACATAATTTATATATAGAAGATGTCAAAATATTGCAAAAAAATTATAGAAATGACGAACAAAAACAGTGTATTTATTCACACCATATTGGCTTATCAACCGATAACGTTTTTTTAAGATACTACAATACGCGTAATATTCTTGTATTCTTCTATAAAGTCAGCGACTATAGTCCTTGACATTTTCATTTACCTAAATGTTTATGAGCATTAGTGGCTCTTTGATGTGGACTATTGCCTTCCGATCTGGAGGGTGCAGGTTCAAACCCCCCACATATTGTCAATGGCTTACCGAATTTTTGTTTACGTTTATTCGACGCTCTTTCAGCGAAGGAAAACATCGTGAAGAAACCTGCGCCTGCCTACGCAGATATACAAAGGTTGTGCGTGAAGTCCGCCAATCCTTACTGGGCTCGCGTTGACGAGAAAGGCATATACCCTTTACTTCTCTCGGTGAGGACTTTGAGCCGCGAAGGTACAAAAATATTCTTCAGAGAACAGGTAGAGGCGCACTTTCATTAAATCAAACCTTTCTATGGTTGCTGCTACTCCAAGCGTAAAGAAAGATGATGGCAAAAAAAAATAGTATCGTGCAGCAGGCTCCATGTCAAGCAGTGCACTCTCACGCACTATAAATAAATAAATATCCACTGACATCCAGAAAACCCCATCTAGCCCCAAGTTAAGCGTGAAGCCTGTATTATGTGTACTAAACAACGGATAAACATACTTATATTTTTTTTGTAAATACTTACATATTATACATAGAAAATACCCACACCATTACAAACAAACATGTTCATGCACACAAATGTTTGTACTGTCCGGGGATCGAACCCGGAACCCTTGGTGTTGCAGTCGACGTCTCAACCGAAACACCAAATGGTCTTCAACTATAAGTTAGTCATTAAGATTTTTTGAAGCTAGATACTTTTTGAATGTTAGAAAGTGAACGGGACGGTCGGTTCGCTCACCTGATGGTAGGTGATACACCTGACCAAACAGTGTTAGTGAAAATGAATAATAAACAGTACATGCCATTATTTTTCCGCTAACACTGTTCTGCGACACCATCAACCGAGGCAACAGATGCTAGGTCTCACATACCCGGTAATTTTACAAGCTACGGTGCCCTCATCCCGAAAATGCAAATCACTCTTATTTCACGGGACAAACCTAGTAAAAAGTATACAAAAATGCCTACCACAGCACAAACTAATAAATTATTACATATTAATATTAATTTCTTTCACTAACCATTGTTATATGCGTATGCTCGTTTGCTTCATGAATCATGATCAATGAAAATTAAACATTACTAGATTTGATGGCTCAAACACAGATATTATTATGTAAATATACATGCATATTATATTTCATATACATTGCTTATTATTCCCCATAACCATAAAACTACTATGCATTAAACAGATAGCAAAAGATGTTTGATGTTAGTGCCAAATAGCATAGTTACGAGTATGTATATATAAATATTGCGAAATAACATTTGCATGTTCAGAAATTCAGAATGAATATTCTAAAGTTTACTTTAGTGTATTAAATTAGAATAAAACCCTAATAAGCAACTACAATAAGTAATTACTATTCTACGCAAAGCTTTTGAATGAATATTAATTGCCTCTTGAACTTGTGTATACTTGCTACATAAGCAGCTTCTTGCAAAAATTTTCTTCAAACTAAAGCTTCATTATTATGGTTGTCAATTTCTTATAAATTTGTTTCGAAATCTTATTATGTGTTTAAAAATGGCTTTGTATTCTATGGATTTGGGGTTATGTTAGGTGTTTTCGTTAAGATTTTTTTATTTCTATATATCATAAAGCGGTCAGGACGCTGACTACGACAGAAACCAACAAATGTTGGACAGTTATAATTTTCTGTCAATGCCGCACTGCTCGGTAATTTTAATAGCTACAGTACTCTCGTCCCACAAAATCTTGAAACACAAAAGTGCATATCCCTATTCAACCTATCGCAGTCCACTGCTGGACATAGGTCTCCCCCATTTCGCGCCAGATATCCCGGTCCTCCGCTTTCCTCATTCAGCCTCCACCAGCGACCTTTCGCAAGTTGTCGGTCCAAAAGTGCATAACACTCCCCTTTCACGTGACGATATCTGGCACTGTGGTGGTACCTATCTAGATGACTCAGTATCGAGTCTACCACCTAGTAATGTAGATATCTTAAAGAGAACTAAAGTGATCGACGTACCGAAAGAATAACGAAGTTGATATAGCAATGGATAAGGTACATAGTACAAGAAACGATGGTCGATGGGGAAAAAGGTTTTTTACGTGACTATCATATCAAGAATCATGTGCACTAATAACCTGGTTAAGATGACGGGTAGCCTATTTATGCTGGCTGTTAGGGATTGGAGTATTATTAAAAAGGTGTCCCCTTCTAATAAAAAGCATTATTATAAAATGGTTATTATTATTAGGGGACACCTTTTTTTTGCAGTTACATTGATTGAGAAGTCGCTTATTACACCAAAGATATCGGGTGCGCTCCCCGGTCAGTACAAATATTCGTGTGCTGAAACATTTTTAATTTGTATATATTTACCATAACGTACCTATATACGTTTGTTTATCCGTAGTTGAGTACCCATAGTTTATTATTTATTTATTACTTTTCAGGCTGCAAAGATAATGATTATTAATAATTTTATGAAATATTAAAGATTAAAGATAACAATAATAGAAAAGCTTCAGGATAATTCCATCTTACGGTATGATTCGTATTATGCTCATATATTATGATATTTCATTAGGGATAATATGATCTTTTCCTTGTTGAAAGTACCTGTGGTTATAATGATTGGTTATTATTGGAAAATCATGTTATATAACCTTTACTTTGTTTTTAAATAAGTAAGTGCTCATGATACATTTTAATTATATAACATACTGTTTGTAAGTCTATACTACCTAATTTATAATCAATGGATCGTCTGTCCATTGGGCGTAATAAGGAAAAATACAAAGGAACTACCTATTACAATTTAAATAAAGTGCAGGTATTATTATTTTATGTTGCTAGAAACAGCTTTACAACAAAATTTATTTACTCATTTTAAATAATAAGTCGTAAAATTAATGATTATAATTTCAATATGAAGTAATAGATATAACATTGAATATAAACTAACTTTAAGATAGAACTAAAACTGGTTAAATGCAATTACGAAATAATAATTGTATATCCGCTAGTATTAACCTGCTAATATACAAATATGCAAAATATAATTGCAACAGATTTTAAATATGCATCAGATCGGAATATATTTCAAATTATCAGCTCATTATACGTAAAATGGGGACGTCCCCACTGAGGGGCACAAGCCTACCCGTAAAGGGAATAAGCCTTAGTCGTCCACGCGGGTCCATTGCGGATTGGCCGACTTCACAACCTTTGAATCTTTTCGTAGGTGTGCGCAGGTTCCCTCACGATATTATACTTCGTCGTAAGAGCGTCGGATAAACGTAACCAATACACCAAATCAAGCAAATAAAGTTTCTTTCCGGTCTTGACTATGACCAAACTGAAATTCTCATCCCAAACTAAAAGTAATCCATTGGAAATATTATTCCCACGATAGGCTTTGCTTAGTTTGTGAACCCCTGGAAATTGCGTGATTTTGATAATTTTAACACTTGAAGTTCTATTACTATCTGAGCTTTTTAAGTCCATTTCAATAAATATATTTTTTCGTCGTCGTTGACGATGGTCAATATATGGCTGAGTTACATTACGGCTTAGCCCTCCAACACTCAAATGCCAAACAAAAATCTACATGCTATAGCTAACTTGTACTATAAAGATGTTAATACATCTATAAAACTTCCACTACATGTGAAACAGCTCACACCTATCCTCATACAAACCGCAGACTCCAACACGTGCCCTCAGTTAATAGTATTTTAATATATTCCAGCAGAATGCATTAATGTTTATAAAAATTAAATGCTGATACACGCATTGGCCAGTACAATTCAGACACGAATGCCAGCATGACGTGTCAATGTGTGACGAACGGGTATTTGTACAGAATACGGTTGTTTTTACAATTGTTGCATAGTATTTGATGATGATACTGAACGATCTTGGCAGTGCAGTTTACGAAGGATTGCGTGGTACTGTGTTGTTTTCGAAGAGATGTGGTGGTACTAAGGAGTATTCGCCAAGTAAGTCGTGGTGTGCTTTCGTTTGATGTTGTTTTGTTTCGTGTGGTTTTGTAGAAGGTCGCATTCTATTTGTGTTCTGAATCTGATTTTGTTTGGCTTCAGTATTTTGAATTATATGCGGTTCCTGCGGTTATTTCCATACTTAGGTATAAGTAAATGACCGACGAATTCTTGTTTTAGTAAAATAGTATGCTACTATGCAAAGTCATAGAAATAGTTACATATTGTATATTCCAATTTTACAGACTATATAGTTAGTGAATATGGCGCATGACATGAGGATATTTAGTTGTGATCTTTAAAATAAATAAATGCGAAAATGTTTCCATATTTACAAATAACTTGTCGCAGACATTATAAGGAAGATCCCAGATCCCTCTATTTCAGAAATAGGGACTGAATATCGTTTACTTTAACAATCACTAGCATATACATCCCACTACAGCTCCCACAGAGCACCCAATTTAATGGGTAGATTAGGCTGCATAACCAACTTCGTGGGTTTGTGGGGTTAACGACTGTTATCCTTCGTTAGTAACTGGTACCAAAGTCAACCTTCCGAAGCACGAAGGGATCTCGAGATGCTATTTTCGGTCACCCATCTGATGATCGATCATGATGATAATAGTTGCTTACCTCTGACGATCATCGACCGAAATAACTAAGCGCTGAGCCATCGATTTCTAAAACAAATGCAAGATAATTACAAATCATTAATTACAAAGCATGAAAATAACCTTGTTCTAGATAATTCAATCATAGCTAGGATATAAAGTGATCTTAATCCTTGATCTTAAGTATATGTGCACCACTTGTAACCTATGGAATGTTATCCAGCATAATTACTATGTGTTCATACTTAGCCAATACTTAACCACAGTTAGTCATCGCTAGAAGGATAACTTGCTATTTTTTATTTAAACTCAAACATTCTCGGTAAACCGCATGGTTACTTGGAAAGGCCGAAAGGGTATATTTAAAAACCCAGTAACAAAACATAGATAAAATCATTTTACCAAGAGTTTAAAGTTACCTTAAATTAAGAAAATATTGGTTTCACGTATTGTTTCCATTAAGTTTCCCTTACTTTAGATATTTACCATACCAAAACTTTTTTAATTGGATAGCAGGCAAACGATCATGCGGCTCACCTGATAGAAAGTGTTACCGACGCCAAAATCAAATTCCTTTAGACATTTCTTATCAAATGCGTTTTCTAAAAGGAATTTCGATTGACTTGCGGCATTGTGTATTCGTAAACTCATCGATAGGGCTGTAATATTTTAAATTAATTACCTATAATATGTTCAGCAAATGTATAATGATAAAATGCATGAATGCCGCTAAATAATCATTTCTTAAAATAATTTAGTAACTGACAATTACGCCTGATGATTAATGGATGCAGCCGACTTTAGTTCGTTGATGATCGCATTGTAAGCTCACAGTATAGATTACATTACGCGCATATGTTACGTCACGGTGTCCAGTAACTAAATTAACTTTACTAATCAAATGCAATTTCTAAAAGATATTTGATTAGTTCATACTATTGTGTTGTAAACTAAAAGATAAGGTATGCCATTTTGACATCAATGGTTGGTTTAAGTCTAATGCGTAAGAATTTTCGAAACGAAGGAAATTACTTAAAGAATTTTTATTAGTTACGTTATGTAATGGTTTACATAAATGTAATCCTTTAAGTAATATTCGATAATACCTACCTAGTGTGCTTCTTAGTATATAAAAAACACCATAAGGGAGAATAACAATCTACAAAAGCATGTGAAGCTTCACTAACTTAGAGAAGATCTTCATGCCAGCGGTGGGCTGTCACGAACTGTTACAATTATATCATAAACGTTAATACTGGACAATACTGCAAATGACGCCATACCTACCTAATTCTTAAAAAGATTAACTCTCCTTAATTAGGTTACTCTTTCCATTTGTGATATGCTGATTCCTCATATCAATAGGTATTAATACTGAAAATATATAAACTTCATAAAAAAAAATTTCGTTCCATATTCCTGCTAACCCTAAAAGGCTTCTGTAGAATCCTGCTCACAAAAACACAAATATGAACCGACAAATTCGCGGTGCCGTCTCATCAATATCGACATCCAACAAAAAAGCTTCTCTCGATCGGCATTCTTCCCCGGATTCGGGCAAAAAGTTAGCCGAATGCACGGCACAGATGTTTGGAGAGACATGTTTTTCTAGTGTAATCTGTTATTTTTGACCAAAACGGAGCGGTTAATGTCGGTATTTTGAACTGTCACAAGATGGTCGACACACGTGGTAAACCATCTACAAAATTTACCTTCTAGACAAAGTAAAGATTCTTAGGATTTTAAACTGTTTTCGTTGATCGTTAATGGAGATAATTAAAACAAATCTTTGTATATATTTCTAAAATATTTTGCTAATACTGTTGTAATGTTTATGTAAAAATCTAAGCCAACATAAATAAATCTCTGAATAGAGAAAAATCTGAGATTCAAACTAACTTCAAATTTTTTAAATAAACATGCATTTTTTTGCACTTAAACGTGTACATATACTTGTCAAACTCAACGGATGAACGGGACGATTAATTTACTAGAATTATTATAAGAAAGACTCCATACGTTCATAGTTATCTTGACTCATCAAATTTTATTGAATTAAACTTTGTATTTTACAAAGTTAGACCCGAGATCGTCTTTATAGCATTTCAAAGATATTAGTTAAAGGTTAACGTTTGAATGTAATTTTATATACATTTTTTACCCATGCTAAACTCACATGTTAGTCAACAGACTTTTGCCCATCAATGCCTTCTACCACCCAGCTTCTCCGGTCATATAGCGAGCGCTGATAGCTCTCAGAATAAACTTAGTAACTAATTATGTGTTTTGGTGTGCATTCAAAATAACATTAATATTCCCACAATCTCACTAGCGTCAATTAACCTAGTGTAAGCTCATTATATTTCTATGTTAGATATGAGGCCGTAGCCCTTTTCATAATTGCCTCTAAGTATAAACATGTGTAGAGCGTCAGGGGCTCAATGGTAGGGACTGTCGCCTTTCTACTGGAAGGGCTGTGGTTCAAATCACAACACGTACCAATGTGTTTTTAAATTTTCGAAAATATATGTACGTTATCCGACGCTCTTACGGTGAAGGAAAACATCGTGAGGAAATCTTCATGCACGCCTGGAAAGAAACTCAAAGGTTGTGCGTGAAGTCGTCCAATCCGCACTGGCAGTCCTGGATTAACCCTTAAGCAAATTAAGCACTAGCTTAGGGCCCCACGTCCAGGGGGGCCCCCGACGAAGCACAAAAAAATGAACAGAAGGTTTACTGGGAAATCATCATCAGTGAATCCCCGAAAAAGCCGTAAGGCGCATTTTTTTACGACGGCTAAACGTGCCCATCCGAAGCACGGAATCGTCTTTCTTTTAGGAGAAACAGGTGATATAGCCTGCAATGTCCTAACCTAACTGACAAAACTAAACTCAAAAAGTGAAAAATTATTACCTATGTTGTCAACTACTGCGCTATGCTACTAATTCCTGTTGACATACTGGTGGGGGGCCCCACAAGTGTGGATTGCTTAGGGCCCCGAATAGTCTTAATCCGGCACTGCGCACTGGGCCCGCGTGGACGACTAAGGCCTAATCACCTTACCCGGGTAGGCTCGTGCCCCTCGGTGGGGACGTTTGATGAGCTGATGATGATGATGATGATGATAAACATGTGTACAATACCTCACAAATCGTACATTACGTTCAAATAATTGAACGAAAACAATGATGTAAAAAGTATGGATTCGTGATATGCTCACAAAACAATCGAATAAAGTGTTCCGAATGCAGTGACAGCACACAAACACATATTTGAAATTTCGAACACATTTACCTAAACAAAAGAGTACAAACTGTACTCTCTTCAGCGGTTCGTTTTTGAGGCATGTATGGCGTATCTACCTTTATATATACAGAATATCATTGAACGAAAATAGTAAATTAATTCAACAACGAATACCATCGACTGGTTATGAATTAGCCTTCATTTGCGAGTGAGAGAGTCGATACTGAAATCGTTGTAGTAGTCAACATTTAAAATTACCTATTTATTAATTTTGGTCTTAGGAAGGCACTTATGAATGTAATCATTTGTGCCAGCGAATTTCCGAACGATGTAAACCTTAAACAGAAAAATCGAGCAAGAAACTTTTTTCATGACTCCCTTATGGCAGCAGCTGAGAAAGATACCTGGAATAAATTTGACAATTGATATTGTTACAAACGAACCATTTCTGTGGATTTACGATACTATGACGTCACGATGTCAGATTTTTTACTATCATACTTTTATTAACATTTTTGAAATCCAAAAAAAGGTAAAAGAATTGAAATGTGGATAATTACAACGATAGTTTAGGGTGTTGATATAAAACATTTCAAGATGATCATTTCGGATTTCTTTTTAAAGCCTATCAGCTTCATAAGTAGAAAACGATATTGAAAATACTATTCGATGACTAATTAAAGATTACGGGAAATCTTAGAATTTTGATACGATTTGATAATGACTCAACGTTCATTAACATTAATTGAGTAGACATGTCCTACTTACTGAGTTCAGAGTTTACCTATGAATTTCTAAGTTTAACCATTATTACTAAGACTACCCTCATAAAATAAGTCATCCTTTACTAACACACCAACCGTAGTCCCAATCTATGCAAAACCACCAAAAGTTATATAAGTATACATACATATAATTATTATTACTATAGCGGCTTGTCGAATGTACAGCAAGAACGGGTGACCCTTTCTCGGTACCTTTTGTTTCGCTATACGTCGTGCTAATGTTGTGAGCGTTATGAGTTCCATTCCATAGACAACAACCTGGGCTTTTTTATTTTTATAGATTTTTTTATTAGATCATGTTTTATATAAACATATCGGTACTACAGGGAGCAGTAGCAACTAATGCGTTTGGTCGACATTCGTATGTAAGCTAACAAGCTTTTCATTGGTCAGTCATCAGATGGCTGAAAAAATATATATAAGTAAAAAATATTTAAATGCATGTAAAGTTGTTGGTCCCGACTATCCATAAATACGTACTCAGCCCGTGTGGTCTCTATGGAGAGATAGCACAGCTATGGAGCTATGCTTCAACGGAAGGCCTATGCCCATCAGGAAAACGTTGCCTGGTTGATTGATTTCATATAAACATCAATGGTTTGTATGATTACGGTGCTCCACTGACAATGGCATTTCTATTGTCATACCTAAACTAACTATATTAGTATAGTTTTGGAGCCCCGTGAGTGCCAAACAATGGTAGCCAAATATTTGTCGCATCTCACATCTTATAATTTACTTTAAGTATCAATTTTTACTATACTAAAGGATTCGAATTTGATTTCCGTGCACAAAGATTCTTGTAGTAGATGAAGCCGTCTTTTTGTATTCGCAATACGCGTATTCTCTGTGTATGATTGTATGTATTAAATAGAACAAAGTTTATAGAAGTATATGTAACCGTCAGTACTCACCCTTACCTTAACACCTTTAAATTACATTAAGAGAAATACGAATTCTCACGGCCCTTTCGGACAGTTGCGAAACATCTGTCAAAGTGAAGATAATAAATCCCCCAGTTCTATCTTACCCACACATCCGTAAGCGTAATATTCAACGTTATAAACAAAATGAGTACATCAAAGCTATCGACAGGTAAACGGTGGATCTAACGAACCCGTAAACAGTATGTATGATATATAAGCAAATCCTACTACCAAAGTGTTCGATGTTAATAATAACCTTCAACTGTGTTTATGTATTTGAGAAGAATTAGATTTTACACAACACGGCATAAAGGTCAAAATCAAATTGATATTGGGGCTAGTTACCGTAATAATTAATAGTTATCTACGCGTAGAACGCCGTGACGAGTTGGTATACAAGTATCGAAAATTATAAGACTTTTCTTCCGGATAGCAAACTCAATACTTGATAGGCAATATATTTTAAATACATAACTATATTAAGTGATAAAATACATCCGTCTTTTTCGCGGGTAAAACTAGATGTTTTTTTATAAAAAAGAAACCATGGGGTTAAAGCACTCAAAGCGCACGTGCCTAATTATAGTTTGTAAAACAACTACAATCATGTTACTTATTCGGTGAGATAACAATACCATTTCATGTGCATTTTTTAACTAAACAGACCGTGATAATCAACTACTTACCGTCTTTAGTAGATCCTCCATGATAGAGAATCGTTTCGTCATAACCTCACGCGTAAAAAAGGTAGTTGTATAATTAATAAAAGGTTAGATGAATAAGAAAGCGGTGTTAAGGAACAACATTTCCTTAATCCGTCGCTTATGGCACCCGAGAGAAGAGTAGAATTGACAAGAGGTGACAATGGCATCAGAGCGTCGGTGGCTCAATGATGTGGACTGTTGCCCTCCTACCAGGAGGGCCGAAGTTCAAATTCCGCCACGTACCAATGTGTTTTCTAATTTCCGAAAAACATATGTATGTTATCCGATCTCTTACGGTGAAGGAAAACATCGTGAGGAAACCTGCGCACGCCCGCGAAGAGATTTAAAGGTTGTGCGTGAAGTCGTCCAACCCGCACTGGGCCCGCGTGGACGACTAAGGCCTAATCACCCTATACGGGTAGGCTCGTGCCCCTCGGTGGGGACGTTTAATGAGCTGATGATGACATGACAATGGCATTCCAATCTGATGTCACCATACGTTAACAAATTGAATAATTTCTTGCTATACTAAACTCTTTACTACTTCCATCGATTCACAACAATACGTCTGACCCGGCTCGACCCTCGCATGCGTGCCGGTCCACATTCGTATTATTATTTTTACAACTGTGTGCAGGCACGTGAAATGGCACGCACTGAAATGGAAACAAGCCTTCTAGAACGTTCAATGGATCAGAATAAAACTGTGGTTGCCGTTCCATATTGTTATTTAGTCTCGAGTCCTGTTTATGTACATAGCTATGCACGGTAGTTGGTCTATAGTCACCGTAAGCTAAATTAAATTTTAATTAAACTGCGATTTTGTATCAGGCTTACGTCAAAATTAGCAAAGGTTTACCGAACCTCATCAAAATTACCTTAAAAAATAAATACAGATTCTTAAATACTAGGACTACTGCTTAACTCTAGGTTGTCAGCAAAATAAGTTTTTTTATTTCTTGTGTTACTACTTGGATATTTTCATTCGCTTCTGTTATTCTGCTTTATTCCGTTTGAACTTTACCCTTTTTTCCTGGAACACCACTCAAAAATGGTAATGCCAGTTTTGATTCGGAGTGGATGCCGCTGAGGTTTGCAATTTTAAAACCATTGCCATTGGGTTAACTTGGAATTGGGTCGACATTTGCCTGAATAACGCTTTCGAAAGGACAACTTTTGTAGCTAAGAAATGCAAACATAAACCTTGTTAACATTTACTATATTTTTTATAAGTTATTGGGAATATTTTCGGTCTGAATACTTTCCGTTATTGCAAAACTTAGGAACAAATTCATGGTTGAAGTATAACCTGAGATCTACTATGCATCCCGTCATAAAAGGTAGTTACGCTACAAATATCTGCCGGTATAGGCTGACGGCGAGAAAGCATTGTTAATGAACTGGATACTATTTATAAACATTATACTCGTATCGTTACAACACACATGAAATTGAGGTGCGATGGTCCGCCAACTTATGGGACACCGAAAAAATATTATTAGATATTGCGGTGGTACCTACCTAGACGATTCAGTATCGAGTCTACCACTTCGTTCGCTGTTACGCAATACATTATAGGCAGGTGAGATTAGAAGGCATAAGCATAAGTCATTGTTTATAATGAATGTGAATGAATTTCAAATTAATAAACTAAACATACTCGTAAAAATATTGATGACTAATTAATACTTACTAACTTAATTAATAAATAAATAATTACATAATTAATACAACTTATTAGTTACGGAACCACTTAATTTATAACCTGGCACTCTTTGTTTACCTCATCAAACAATTCTTGATCAATCAAATATTGAAATTATTTGTATGTACATATTTTGAAGTTTATCATGTTGTACAGCTTGATTATCTTATGAATGAACTTCAACAGTAGCTTTGAAATAAATCTTCCTTAGTCTGATTTCAAATATTTTTCGTCAACGTATTTCATAAACTTATAACTGATAGTTNTTTGATACGATTTGATAATGACTCAACGTTCATTAACATTAATTGAGTAGACATGTCCTACTTACTGAGTTCAGAGTTTACCTATGAATTTCTAAGTTTAACCATTATTACTAAGACTACCCTCATAAAAAGTCATCCTTTACTAACACACCAACCGTAGTCCCAATCTATGCAAAACCACCAAAAGTTATATAAGTATACATACATATAATTATTATTACTATAGCGGCTTGTCGAATGTACAGCAAGTAACGGGTGACCCTTTCTCGGTACCTTTTGTTTCGCTATACGTCGTGCTAATGTTGTGAGCGTTATGAGTTCCATTCCATAGACAACAACCTGGGCTTTTTTATTTTTATAGATTTTTTTATTGGATCATGTTTTATATAAACATATCGGTACTAAAGGGAGCATTAGCAACTAATGCGTTTGGTCGACATTCGTATGTAAGCTAACAAGCTTTTCATTGGTCAGTCATCAGATGGCTGAAAAAATATATATAAGTTAAAAATATTAAATGCATGTAAAGTTGTTGGTCCCGACTATCCATAAATACGTACTCAGCCCGTGTGGTCTCTATGGAGAGATAGCACAGCTATGGAGCTATGCTTCAACGGAAGGCCTGTGCCCATCAGGAAAACGTTGCCTGGTTGATTGATTTCATATAAACATCAATGGTTTGTATGATTACGGTGCTCCACTGACAATGGCATTTCTATTGTCATACCTAAACTAACTATATTAGTATAGTTTTGGAGCCCCGTGAGTGCCAAACAATGGTAGCCAAATATTTGTCGCATCTCACATCTTATAATTTACTTTAAGTATCAATTTTTACTATACTAAAGGATTCGAATTTGATTTCCGTGCACAAAGATTCTTGTAGTAGATGAAGCCGTCTTTTTGTATTCGCAATACGCGTATTCTCTGTGTATGATTGTATGTATTAAATAGAACAAAGTTTATAGAAGTATATGTAACCGTCAGTACTCACCCTTACCTTAACACCTTTAAATTACATTAAGAGAAATACGAATTCTCACGGCCCTTTCGGACAGTTGCGAAACATCTGTCAAAGTGAAGATAATAAATCCCGCAGTTCTATCTTACCCACACATCCGTAAGCGTAATATTCAACGTTATAAACAAAATGAGTACATCAAAGCTATCGACAGGTAAACGGTGGATCTAACGAACCCGTAAACAGTATGTATGATATATAAGCAAATCCTACTACCAAAGTGTTCGATGTTAATAATAACCTTCAACTGTGTTTATGTATTTGAGAAGAATTAGATTTTACACAACACGGCATAAAGGTCAAAATCAAATTGATATTGGGGCTAGTTACCCTAATAATTAATAGTTATCTACGCGTAGAACGCCGTGACGAGTTGGTATACAAGTATCGAAAATTATAAGACTTTTCTTTCGGATAGCAAACTCAATACTTGATAGGCAATATATTTTAAATACATAACTATATTAAGTGATAAAATACATCCGTCTTTTTCGCGGGTAAAACTAGATGTTTTTTTATAAAAAAGAAACCATGGGGTTAAAGCACTCAAAGCGCACGTGCCTAATTATAGTTTGTAAAACAACTACAATCATGTTACTTATTCGGTGAGATAACAATACCATTTCATGTGCATTTTTTAACTAAACAGACCGTGATAATCAACTACTTACCGTCTTTAGTAGATCCTCCATGATAGAGAATCGTTTCGTCATAACCTCCACGCGTAAAAAAGGTAGTTGTATAACTAATAAAAGGTTAGATTAATAAGAAAGCGGTGCTACCCATTCCCTTCATTTGTTAAGGAACAACATTTCCTTAATCCGTCACTTATGGCACTCGAGAGAAGAGAAGAGGTGACAATGGCATCAGAGCGTCGGTGGCTCAATGATGTGGACTTTTGCCCTCCTACCAGGAGGGCCGAAGTTCAACCGCCACGTACCAATGTGTTTTCTAATTTCCGAAAAATATGTATCGTTATCCGATTCTCTTACGGTGAAGGAAACATCGTGAGGAAACCTGCGCACGCCTGCGAAGAGATTTAAAGGTTGTGCGTGAAGTCGTCCAACCCGCACTGGGCCCGCGTGGACGACTAAGGCCTAATCACCCTATACGGGTAGGCTCGTGCCCCTCGGTGGGGACGTTTAATGAGCTGATGATGACATGACAATGGCATTCCAATCTGATGTCACCATACGTTAACAAATTGAATAATTTCTTGCTATACTAAACTCTTTACTACTTCCATCGATTCACAACAATACGTCTGACCCGGCTCGACCCTCTCACATGCGTGCCGGTCCACATTCGTATTATTATTTTTACAACTGTGTGCAGGCACGTGAAATGGCACGCACTGAAATGGAAACAAGCCTTCTAGAACGTTCAATGGATCAGAATAAAACTGTGGTTGCCGTTCCATATTGTTCTTTAGTCTCGAGTCCTGTTTATGTACATAGCTATGCACGGTAGTTGGTCTATAGTCACCGTAAGCTAAATTAAATTTTAATTAAACTGCGATTTTGTATCAGGCTTACGTCAAAATTAGCAAAGGTTTACCGAACCTCATCAAAATTACCTTAAAAAATAAATACAGATTCTTAAATACTAGGACTACTGCTTAACTCTAGGTTGTCAGCAAAATAAGTTTTTTTATTTCTTGTGTTACTACTTGGATATTTTCATTCGCTTCTGTTATTCTGCTTTATTCCGTTTGAACTTTACCCTTTTTTCCTGGAACACCACTCAAAAATGGTAATGCCAGTTTTGATTCGGAGTGGATGCCGCTGAGGTTTGCAATTTTAAAACCATTGCCATTGGGTTAACTTGGAATTGGGTCGACATTTGCCTGAATAACGCTTTCGAAAGGACAATTTTTGTAGCTAAGAAATGCAAACATAAACCTTGTTAACATTTACTATATTTTTTATAAGTTATTGGGAATATTTTTCGGTCTGAATACTTTCCGTTATTGCAAAACTTAGGAACAAATTCATGGTTGAAGTATAACCTGAGATCTACTATGCATCCCGTCATAAAAGGTAGTTACGCTACAAATATCTGCCGGTATAGGCTGACGGCGAGAAAGCATTGTTAATGAACTGGATACTATTTATAAACATTATACTCGTATCGTTACAACACACATGAAATTGAGGTGCGATGGTCCGCCAACTTATGGGACACCGAAAAAATATTATTAGATATTGCGGTGGTACCTACCTAGACGATTCAGTATCGAGTCTACCACTTCGTTCGCTGTTACGCAATACATTATAGGCAGGTGAGATTAGAAGGCATAAGCATAAGTCATTGTTTATAATGAATGTGAATGAATTTCAAATTTAAACTAAACATACTCGTAAAAATATTGATGACTAATTAATACTTACTAACTTAATTAATAAATAAATAATTACATAATTAATACAACTTATTAGTTACGGAACCACTTAATTTATAACCTGGCACTCTTTGTTTACCTCATCAAACAATTCTTGATCAATCAAATATTGAAATTATTTGTATGTACATATTTTGAAGTTTATCATGTTGTACAGCTTGATTATCTTATGAATGAACTTCAACAGTAGCTTTGAAATAAATCTTCCTTAGTCTGATTTCAAATATTTTGTCAACGTATTTCATAAACTTATAACTGATAGTTGATAAACAATTTTACTTAAAAAAATAATAATATGTTATACCCAGAATAACAGCTAATGCATCGAACATTATTTATAAGATACTCGTATTTTGAATTCTGACTTGTGTGTCCAAATCTTAATGTTTGTTGTCTTCCCATAATATCTGCTCATTTTCCGTGTATTATTTAGTTACAACTCGGCACTGTCAGCTATTAGAAAACAATACCGCCACGGTGAAATGCGTCACAAATGTAACGTATCCATGAAAACTTTGTCAGAAAACTCGTCATAGTACTGTACCTATAATGTACAACAGTTATGTGAAAATAATTACCGAATCACCATTAACGTGATTTCGATTTCATCATCATCAACTCATTAAACGTCCCACCGAGGGAGACGACCTACCCGTATAGGGTGATTAGGCCTTAGTCGTCCACGCGGGCCCAGTACGGATTGACGACTTCACACACATCCTTTGAATCTCTTTGCAGGCGTGCATGAGGTTTCCTCACGATGTTTTCCTTCACTGTAGAGCGTCGGATAACGTTTATATAATTCGTAAATTCGAAAACACGTACGGTACTGGTACGTGGCGGATTTAAACCTCGCCCTTCCGGTAGGAGGCGACAAATCCATGAATTAGGTCTAACGATTCATCTTGTTAGTATTCTAACCTAGATACTAAAAGAGATACACATTTTTGAAATGAAATTTGAGTCAAGTTTCCTATTCGCATATGTCACCCGGCACTTTCAACTCAAACTACTGTTATTATGTTGCAAATTATTTGACAATCGTAGAGAATCGGACTGACGCATGACGCTTTCGTTCCGTGTGTCAAGTAACGAATGCTATAATGTCCGAAATACGCATACTCGCGATCCTACAGTCTCATTGTGGATTTTCGGCCTATTGTGAATTAACCTTGATCTTGCTTACAGGACAATGTCGGTGTGAGTTTAAACCAGATGACTTATTAGCTTTTTATATAAGAGTGTTGACTGGATGAGAAAAAAAATAGAACAGACATTTATAAATTTAATTTATTCGCCACTTCATATTAGATTTTAATATCGATCGACTTATCATTGAAAGTGTTAATTTCCGTAATTGTATACTTGCATCAAAGTGATGTCTATTTAACCGCAATGTTTATAAACATAAACGTTCTTAGTTCAAAGATATCGTCATTAGTTTTATCTCATTATAAAATGACGACCTTGATGACGCAATCGGCAATGAATTGTTTCAAAGTGTTATAAGTTCAAGAATAGGTAAAAATAAACTTATTTTTTAGATAAGGTCTTTAAGGTTAGTCATAGGTGGTCGTAAGCAGGAATAATTTTTTTTTGAGAACTGTGAATTCATTATTTTTTGGAGATTTTCTCATTACTAGAGTACCTACATTCAAAATCAGGGTTAATTTTGAATTTTCTTTCATTTTATGATTACACTAGCTTTTGCCAGCGGCTTCGCTCGCATTAAATTCGGGATAACACGGTACTTTCATTTATCACTATACATAGGATTTCCCCTCCCTCCAACTTTAAAGGTTTCGGGGGTCAATTTCAGAATTTTTTAGCATAAAATATGTTATAGTGAGCTAACCTTAAAAGATAGATATATGCTGTCGCGGACTTTTTTGTAGACCTTTAAAAGAAAAACAATACTCTCATACATGACTTTTGTGTAACTATAACCGTTTACGCAGCGTACGCAGCGGAAGCTCCAAGTATGAAAAAATACCCCCGATTTTGAAACAATTTTCATTGCTGCTCCGCTTCTATTACTCGTAGCGTGATGATATATAACCTATAGCCTTCCTCGATAAATAAGCTATCTAACACTGAAAGAATTTTTCAAATCGAACCAGTAGTTCCTGAGATTAGCGCGTTCAAACAAACAAACAAACTCTTCAGCTTTATATATTGGTATATAGATATATATATTAGTATAGATAGAAGAGTATGTTGTTTGTGCGATTGAGTGCAATGAAATGCAGTAGACCAAACAAAACATATTAAACGTAACATGTTTTGTTTGTTCTACTGTGTAATAAAATAGAAATGATTTTTATATGTTTATACTACATTGTAGTTCGACGCTTAATTTTTTACAGTCACGACGATACGGCTTTTTACGACACAGGTAAATATTTGAGTTGAAAAACTCCATTTATTACCGCAAAATTCGGACCTCATTAATAAAATTATCTTAATCACATGACTTGCGAAATCCTTCTTCTTTTGTTTTAAAAACCTAAAGTCACTTTTGTTTTAACTGAAAATACAAAGAGGTCCCTTAATTTCAGTAAATCTCTGTTGCAAAGCATAATCAACAATAGGTTCACAGATTTATTTATTAATTACAAAGATAGCACAAATATGACATACAAAGCGTTAGTAAAGAAATACTAGATTTGAATCTTTATACGACATCGAGCCCTAGTGCTTCCTATTTTGTTTATAATAAAGATAAATTGCAATAGTTTCGTTTTTATACGATCACAACTAAAAGTAGCCTTGTATACATCGTACACTGACTTTCAAAACGCAGGATTAAGTTGGTTTCTGCAAGGCGGAGATTAGAAGTGTTATCCTTCAACAACCTAAGAGAGACCATAAGTTAGGTAATAAGGTCAACTACGTGGGTATATACTCAACAGTTATCATCATCAGACTGAGAAAGGCTGTGTGCTGAGTGCCATCTCCGCTCACATCTTCGATAATGAAGCTGTCAAGGCCATCAGCACCCAACGCGACGGGTCCATCCAAAAAAAATTTTGAGAAAGGCTAACTATACCTTAACATCTTTTCATCGCAAATTAGTAATTGCACGGTCTCTTCTTCTGGGTCACTAATGACGAAATGTGACAGTTTTAGTGCACATGCTATCAGGTTATCTGCTTTAAAGCACACTATTTTCTTACACAATTTGATCACTAATAATCTTTACACATGGCCCAATATACATAGAATATTTAACAATATTTGTATCATTATTTGATGGAACCCTGTATCTTATTTCCTTTATCGACGTTGATCAACCTGCCATCGACTTTACCTTTCCCAAAAATGGCATATCCACGTCCAAACTATAACTAGGATGATGTCAATTTAATATAATTGCCGTCTTACCCTTCTCAAGCCTTGAATTAAGTGGTTCATGTTAAACAAATGAGATTACCATGTCAAGCTCAGAGTTTGGGTTGATACGGTTTAGGGTTTTTCTCATAGGAAGTAGTGAAAGCACGTCAAATGTGACAATATATTACAAATGCTTAGTTTTACATTAATTTAATTATTCAACATTATTACAAGCTACGCCAGGCCGCAACAGTACTGATTTCAATATTTGTATTATTATTTTTTTATTTTAAAAGAATTTTTTATAACTTGAAACTTGAGGCCCCGAAAATGAGAACACAAATGCAATGCTAACCTGTAACATAACGAGAATATTTCCGATAATTTTCTCAAAGCCTAAGTTTACTACTAACTTAACTAGTAACTAAGAATTGTCGGTGAAATACCAACACGTTCACTGCAATAACAGACGTCAGACGACAATCGTCAGCTCATTAAACGTCCCCAACGATGGGTACGAGCTTACCCGTACGTGAGTGTATAGTAGTGTACTGCGAATTGGACGACATCACGCACAACCTTTGAATCTCTTCGCAGGCGTGCGCAGGTTTCTTCACGATGTTTTCCTTACCCGTAAGAGCGTCGAAAAACGTTCATATAATTTTGATAATTTGAAATCACGTACCAATGTACGTGGCGGGATTTGAATCAGCGCCCTCCCGATCGGAAGGCAACAGCCCATAACATTGAGTCTATCGACACTCTTAACGAAAATGTTTGCTAAAAATCAATTCCTAAAGTTTACACCACGTCTTGGTGTTATATCCTATAAATTAAGTCATTCCATATACTTCTTTATTGAAAAAAGTTGCCCATTATTCCGAACGAAGGCTGTCATAAACCTCGACACAATAGAACATCTATAAAATGACCGGGACGTATTAAAAACTATACGATCTTTATAAAATATAAATTAATACATCCATACTAATATTATAAATGTGAAACAGGGTCTGTTTGTCCGTCTTTCACGGCAAAACGGAAAAGCAAATAGACTTAATTTTAAGTGAAATTAGTTGAAAGGATAGAGAGTGACATAGGCTACTTTTTGTCTAGTGCCAACCCCCCACTTCCCTTAAATGGGGGGGAAGAATGTAGAAACGAGCGTTCCGTAATGTTTGAGGTGGAAAGCAAAGCTGCGGCCATAAGCCAAGTAGTACTTAAATACAACGTAAAATGTTTAATACAAGAGAAATCGGTACCGTAAACTTTATACGTTCATAAAGTTTTTCAGATGCCCGATTTTTTGAGTAGATATATAGGTGGCGATAAATATAACAAAATATGCTAAGAGGATGAATTTAAACGATTTCTTGAATATATTAAAGTGGTGTAACGGAACGGGTTTTATGCAAATTTGAGAAACGTTCATACAAATAATCATACACGAGTAGGATATATCATTTATTAAAATCGATTCATCCGTTTCGGAGCTACGATGTCACGGACAGACATACACACGGACACGTCAAACTTATAACTAAAAAAAGCCCAACAGTGTGTTTTTAGGTATTAACCTACGTGCGCTGTTTCTCATGTAAGTGATTGTGTAAATCTTTTTGAGAAATAAAAACATCTTTAAACCTATAATACCCCTTGGTATTTATGTAGAGGTTAAAATATAGAAATCAAAATACAGTCGATGATTCTGATCTCACTAACATTTTGGAGTCTTTGTGGATCCCACCACCTCCCATGGCCTGACTCAACCTTCCGGTATACAGGCGAATCGCGGGAGGTGCGCGCGGAACACTGCTATACGCTATCACCGCGCGCACTTCTTGACTCCCTACAAGTTATTTCTCTCTTTGTCCGGTGTCCTTGTCACTTCTCCCCCTTCTGGGCATGACTAACACACGTACGCCTTCGGTTTCCGCGTGCGGTCGTCCGTGTGCCACCCTTCGTGTTACCGCTAGCTTCCACAGTTATTCTGATTCATAATCTAATTCTTCTCCTACTAAACCTCTTCTAGGTATCTCCTTCTCTTCTCTCTTCGCCTCCTTGACGTTCTTGTCTTTCGAGTCCGCCTCGGATTCGGTACCATGTCCGCGCGAAATCCCGTAGCTGTCCTAAGGAACTGTTTGATATCATGCCGGTGTCACCGTTTTACCATCGTACGACTCGACGCCGAGCTAGGTCCATCCATACCACCTGGAAACTTCGCTTCTAAAACCGTTCGTTTCCAGCGATCGTTCCTTCCGCGTGCATGCAAATTATGGAACGGCCTCCCAGCCTCGTGTTCCCTAGTAACTACGACATTCCTTCTCAAAGGTTAAAAGAGAGCCCTTTCCTCTTGATAGGCAGCGGCATGGCTTTGTCCTAAGCATTTATTTGTCCATGAGCGGTGTTACCGTTTTCCATTAGCTGGCCGCCTACTCGTCTGCCTACATAAACAATAAAAAAATAAATAAAAAAAAATTATATAAAAGTACATTACATCGTCTCTAGAAGCTGTTCTTTAAAAAATTAGTAAATGAACCCATTCCTAACAGTCAATATTCATCTGCTTCCTGCCACCTTAACCAAGTCATAATTCCATATACAGTTTAAGGAATCCCATCGTATTGTTAGATCGAACCCGAACATTCGATATAGTAACTGAATTCTTAGGCACTATATCAAATTATAGAGACGTAACAATTAGAAAATAAAACAGTTGATTTGATTTGTTGCAAGTTCAATTAGATTACAAGTATATTATTTTCAATAAAGGTATCCACCGAACCTGACGAGTCAACAGTTAATTACGTATACACTTTACCATTTCGTACAAACAGAAATGCTACTATAGGTACACCTATATATAAAGTATGCTCATGCAGGTAGTTTAATCTAAACTAAAAAAAAATACTTTTCAAATTTTTTTTCCCAAAGATTCATTACAATGCACACAATTGAAAAAGTAAAATGTACATTTTTTCAATATACAAAACTTTTTTTCGCACAAAATACTACATACATAAAAGCAAAAACGACCAGCAAGCCGGAACATGTAGCAAGTTGAAGCGAGATTACCATAAATTATTTAGCGCAACTAATGGGTAGGACGCGTCGCTCGAATACCAATCGGCCAGGTCTCGTAAACTTGCCGTGAGTTACGGCCTGCCTAACAGAGTCCACCCTCACCTGCTGACCTCATTCGGGCCTTCCATATTTAAACAGCATTTTTCTGCAAGCCTTCAATAGCTTCAAGCGCTGTAGCATAGTCGTGTGCGCTTTTCTTGATGATTCAAATCAGGAATAAAGTCTCCATGTGCTACTTACTGGCTTATAATAAATAGAAATATTTATATTTATTGTTCTGTACATTTTCCAGAAAAAAATAATATATAAATAAATTGTCATAACTTTTTTTCAGTATGCCTTCGAACTTTTTTTAATCTAAATAGATTTTCTTATTTGGGTTTACCTTTAGATATAAGACATCACTTGTAAAATAATTTGGATATTAGGATTTTTTTTTGCGTATTTAACGAACCAAAATTGTCCCTTCATAATTGTGTTTGATTTGTGCAAATAGGTTCGAATATAATTTTAAATATTAAAATTTATCTTTTTCGTGTTTGTTGTATCATGTGTATGTTAAAAAATGGTATATATGGTATGTTATCGTTTGTTCAGTCATCATCATAGTAGAAAAGTATTAGCAAAGAAAAAAAAGGTGGGGAAGATGTGTGCCTCCGGTAACCTAGCATTTTAGACGTAACAACCCAAACCACCGTTTCACGTCGACTTTCTTTCATGGTCCAGCCGAGCCATGCGTACCAAAGCATGGCTCTCCACTTCAAAACTGCACTATTTACCATTAAATGAATATATCTGCACTACCCAATACGTACAGAATGCCATTACCGTGAAGAATGGCTTCGTTAACAGATTCCACCCTCGCCTGCTGACCCGATTGTAGCTTCATCTGCAGGCTTCTGAATATTTAACCTCTCTTGTTTCTATTAGCTGTAGTGGTTGTAAATTTTCACTTGTCATAAACGCGCCTAGTCTTTGAGGCGTAAAGTTATTTATAGCTTTCGGATGTATCAGGTATGAATTTAGTTTTATGAGAGCTGACCGCTTCTGTACAGCCACAACTATCAAAGTTAAAAACAATGGCATGTAATACTTGCGGTTGGACTAGAGACACCAACAAATAATATATTTATAAACAAGAAGTTAGTGTAACTTTAAAAAATAGCGATACTTTAATTTCGTTACCTAAAGCTTTTAGACTGTTTCGACATGACTCATGTAGATTAATGGTTGAATTGGGATTTTGATCACAATTGAAGAGAAGATCACTCAATCCATGTGGATTGACACATGAGAAATCTGCTACTACAATCTCCGTGCCATGGACAGCTCTTACACATTCCATCACCAGCCATGGCCTGACTCAACCTAACGGTTATACATGTCAAAACGCGAGAAATGTGTGCGGGCTCAGCATTTCTCGCTGCGATCACGTGCAATTATTGACTTCCTACAAGTTATTTCACTCTTTGTCCAGGTCCAGCTATATAGGTGCGGACTCGATACTGAGTTGTCTAGGTACCACCGTAGTGCCAGATATCGTCCCGTGAAACAGGAATGCTTTGCGCTTTTGTGTTTGTTTGAATTACCGCGTATAAGAGACCTAACATCTGTTGTCTCTAATGTCGGGCGCAGTACGGCATTGATAGAGGATAATAACTGCTTATCAGTTGTTGGTCTCCTTCAATGCTGTCATGGTCAGGCGTATTTTACCATGAGGTGAGCGTCCTGACCGTCCTCTCACAAATAACATAAAAAAGGTCCCTATTATCACTCCTCCCCCTTCCGGGGCGTGACAAACAGACGTGTTTATTAATAACATACTTTAGTATGTATGTTACAGGCCGCATGCTAAGCATGTGGGCATTTGGGGCTAAACAGTGTACGTATACAAAAGCTCTATATATTTGACCACTGATAACCTTCACTATTCGCGTGTATTTTGTAACCACAAATATCTGACAAATTGCCATGTCCCTTTCAAAAAACATTATTAATTTTGATACATATCTTAAAAAATATTTAGAATTCAAGGTCGGTACTTCGTAATAATGATTTAAGATTTTAAACACTGACAGGTGATAATTATGTTGCAATTTGAGACTTAGGCGATGACCTTAAAATGATACGAGGAAATAAAGTCTTCGATCTTGAGTGAAGCGTAAACCACGCTGACCAAATATTTCTTAGAAAAGGCGCAAAATACTTTTTCCTTGCTCGTCATAGTAGTAGACGTGCAGTTCAGCGTTGGGGGAGATCTTACTCAGCATTTCCAATGGTTTGACTTCAACATGCCAGTAAGCCTTTTGTCTTGTGTAGTTATATTAGAAAGGCTTTCCTTTATCAGCCCATTGACAAACTCAGAGCTTCCTCATCCATAGTGTAGGGTTTTGCTATAATCTCAACGAAGCTTGGGTTGGAAATAACAGTACCAATAAAATATTGGTTGCAAGAAGAACCGCTGCCCCTCTTCAGCTGAAAGGCTTTATTGCCTCTTACATTTCCTTCGCCATAACACCCCAATTATAAAATTACACCTTATGACTATACAACTGCTTAAAATAATCCTTAGAACTTGACAAGGGATAGGTACTTTTTGATTATGTCAAATGTTTATCATTAGTTTACTTGTAATACGTAGAGAGTTCTAACTTGTTGCTAAATAATATCCTATGTTTTAGGTTCAAAGCCTTCTTCCGTTCAAAGTTGCGATATGGCCTGACAAAAATGTTTTAATCTTTATAAGTCAAGGTTATTTCCTTCCATGAGAGCGGGCCCACCGAACCGCTATGTCAGCGCGGTCATGCGCTCGGCATAAATAAAATCAACGCAAAGGCCAAGGTTGCGCCAGCGCAACCGCAAGGTTGTACAACGAACTTCCTATTTTATTTAAATCAGCAGAGATGCTGTTTTCGCTTGCATTTTATTTTAGGGTAAAATTGATTAGGTTGGTCTGATGCGTTATTGATTACAATAACAATAAATTCTCTTATTTTTTATTTGTTAATACAATGCAAACTGTTAGTTTAAATTTGGAAAACTTAAAGAATGCCAGCGTCTTATTTATGAAACTATTTTTCAGTGTGTATTCCAGTTGTCTTAATGGACAGTATTATTATAGAATAACAAGTATAGACTTACTATGGAAATATCGTAGACAAATATGGATGATACTAAATATAAAAAGAACGGTTTTAAATATATTACCTACAATTTCTAGCGTACTCGCAATAGGATATTATAACAATGTAGGTTAACTCAATTAGCATGCATAATAAATACTAATGTCCGCAATTTCCTTATGGCAGTATCCGGGGATACAATTATGTCAATTAGTAATGTAGAGTATTATCGAGCCACTATACGTATCCATCAATAAGTGGGTGGTGGATAGACTGATTGATGATTGGATGACATTTGTTGTGACATGTCAATTTGCAAGCAAGTCAAAGATCTATTTATATTATGTTGGTACATACCAACCAATCTTTTAAATATGTTTGTTATTAAAACATTTTATTATATTAATGTAGGGCATGTTAAATCAGTAATTTTACAAATAAAATATCAAAATCAGAATATAGACAATTTTTTTCCAAACATTGTGAACTTGGGTTAAAAATAGAACGGAATTAGTCTTAAAATTATCAAATTATCTCTATGGTCAACAGCAATTTGGAAATTGCTATACACGAAATATTTGCGGGACAATCATTATGATGCGATGTGTCATAATAGGCTGTATAGGTACCTTAATTTGGGCTTGTATGTTTATTGTCATCTAAGTAAATAACAAAATTGTACGTAGATATTCTTGCACATACATAATCTTTAAACCCAGTGAGTTTGTTAGGCAAGTCATTAAAAACAACAATTTAATTTATGAATACTTTAACAGAACTATGTTATCATCATTAGCATGACATCATATTGGGCAATATGTCCACTGCTGGAGTAACGCCTCCCTAATAGTTTCCACGCGATTCGATCCCAAGCAAAAGAAATAACTCTATAATAAGCTATTACTGTTAAGTTATATCGGGTTAAAAGCACCCGACCTCATTAACACCGCGGGGCACATCTCATCATCAGCTCATTAAACGTCCCCACCGAGGGCGCACGAGCCTACCCGTATAGGGTGATTAGGGCTTAGACGTCCACGCGGGCCCAGTGCGGATTGGACGACTTCACACACAACCTTTGAATCTCTTCGCAGGCCTGCATGAAGGTTTCCTCACGATGTTTTCCTTCACCGTAAGAGCGTCGGATAACGTACATATATTTTCGAAAATTCGAAAACACATTGGTACGTGTCGGGATTTGAACCTCACCCTCTCGGTAGGAAGGCGACAGTCCACACCATTGAGCCACCGACGCTCTTAGGGCACATCTAGTTCACATATAAAAGCAATGAATACCGCAAAACAGGATTATTACCTACTCCTGGAGTCTAAAGTTATTAGTTATCTGCTTTTCCCACGAATTAAACCGTATTGATATAAAATAGTTACTTGTTATTACATCGGCTAGCTGCTTAAATAACCGTTATAAATTGGCCCAGCTGTTTCAGACATTCATTAGCTGGGACAAACAGATGGAAGAGATATAACATGACTAATATATCACTTTGATATATTTACCGTACACACATATGCATGTAGTAAAAAATTATAATTTTGTACTAGAAACAGATGGGTTTTAGATATTGATTCATACGATCTACCGAAACAAAACAAAACAACTGAATTTTATTATAATAGTTTTATTACTATTTCGTGCCGATTTTGGCCCTGTCATTAACTTTAAACAAAGATAAGTTACGGTTGGTTAATACGACTTATTTGCAATTTTTACATTAATGGTCTTAAGACTTTGGTTTGAGGTTGAATTTTGCTCAGCACTGAACAGTGTAATGTTACGTATTAAAATATGAAAATTTCGAATGGTCCATGTAATGGCAGCGTCTGCTTCTTCAATTGCCAATATACGTAAAGAAAATGAGCGTAGCAAATTCAACCGTCCACATTGAATAAAAACGCCTACGAAGAAATTTAAAGGGTATGCGTGAGTCGGCCAATCCGCACTGGGCCCGCGTGGACGACTAAAGCCTATACACCCTAAACGGGTAGGCCCGTGCCCCTCTGTGGGGACTTTATAATGAGCTACTGATGATAAATTACATTACTTGGTAATATTTTAAAAAATCTGTTGTATCCCATTTTCTCAAATTACACCTCCACCACGTAGCGTAGGACGCCCTCCGGCACTATGGACCGACGACTTGCGAAAGGTCGCTGGTGGAGGCTGGATGAGAAAAGCGGAGAACCGGGATATCTAGCGCAAATTGGGGGAGACCTATGTTCAGCAGTGGACTGCGATAAGTTGAATAGAACACCTCCGCCACCTCAGTACCACTGTGGTCAAGTAGTCCAATCACTGTCCTAAATGTGTTCTACATAGATATAGGCGTAACACATTTAGGGCAGCTTTTTATCATAAAATACATGATGCCAATTCACGGTTGTACATGTGATTTATAATCACGACCATGTCCAGCTGTCAGAACTCACGTATTTCAATTTAACTGTTGCGATACTTAGGTAATAAAATACCTATAAATACTCGTCACACAAACGTTTATCTTGGGTGGAGATCGAAGCCATATTTATTTAAATAAGGCAAGGTCATAACAAATTTTCCATCGAAACAACGCAGATAATTTATTTTAGAAAGTTAGGAAAAATAAACGAAAGTTTTCGTTTCCTTATTGCTTTATACAAGAAAGAGATATTTGCATTTTTAATATTAGGTCCTCCATATGCAATCTTGTTTTTTAATGGATTAATCATTGCAATCATTTGGTTTATAAGTTAGGTATTACTACTAGTTATGCTACTGCAGCCATAATTTCCGGTATTGAACAAAAGCATCACCCAAGGGATTTTCTGAATAAGAATTCTCTGCTCCGTAACTAACCGCGCACTTCTCCACGCTCTACTGTTACGAGGGTCATCAGAGCCTCGCTCGTTGTTTACCAGGAAGCACAATGACCAGATAAGTTGGCTTGAATCAACTTGGATTGAGTACCTTATATCCCAATCCCTTACATGTTGAACTCACAAAATAAACAAATTATCCTTTCTACAGTCTTTAGGTACTTAAGTAGGTCAGAAGGACATAATAAGTCGGATTTAAAAAACGAGTTCTTAATTTGTTAGTAGAATATTAACATGCTTTAGTAAGCCCAACATAAGTTCCCACGTTCAATACTTTCTCTGTAAGATTGCTTTGCATAAAATGAAATTGAACCTCTGACCTTGTTTTGTCTAGACCAACGCAAGGTCATCGTTTTTGCCGGGAACAATTTTCCTGTTATAAAAACAAGTTACACCATAGAGCAATAACCTTTCAGTATAAGGGAATGACATTAGATAACGATCTTTACTACTTGTTTAAGTAGTCATTTTATGTATAAAACATAACTTTTTCCTTATTTATTTTGACAATACAAACTACCCATAAAAGTGTAACTTGCTTTTATTGATTCAAAAATACGAGGGATATACGTTTTAGTTGTTAATTCAATTTTTGTTTTCATGTTCAAATTCAAAGCTACGTACAATAAATTTAAAAAAAACAGTCTAATTAATTTTAAGTTCTTAATCTATTGTCAAATTTACAATAAAGAAACTTGTACTCGATATGCTTCAATATATGGGAGTATAATTTAAAAGAAATATTACAAGTCCTGTAGAGAAGCTAAACAATTTACGTAAACAAAATACTTGCCAGGCTCTCTATAACTTTTAATTGCTTGCAGCATATCGCACTCTACATTTCGTTGACCTTACTTGCTATCATCGTCAGCCTATGCAATCATCATCAGCCTTAGTAACATCCTTACTAAACTGGGAAAAATCACCCAAAATTGCAATGTTCTTATATAAATGGGTAAATATTAAGAACCTCTTTTTCAAAAATATGGACTATTTAACTCAAGAAATTAGACTGCGAACGCGAATAAGATTCACTAAGCTCATTATGAGAGATAACACGCTGGGAATTGACATATTACTAGACCACCTTAGTATTCGAGGTATGCTATTCTAGGGCTGTTAATTCAGTAGTAGATGATAATGATATGGTGCGCACATAAGCCAAATCCGTTAAAGAAGAATCGATAAACTATAAGATATAATATGAAATGCTAATAACTTGTATTGTAAAATCAGCCAGAATCGCGATCACTTTAATTAACTTACCTTAAGCATTCCACAACAAATTCGTTAAATAAACTCTTGTGATTAATAGCACAATTAAGACAAGGCTTCCCTTGAGGCGTCAAATTTGTCTCCGTGTTACAAACGAGCCTCATTATACTATAATAGCGTAGCGGTATGCTCAAACGTAGGTACCCTGCGAATCATGCCGATGATATGTAACATATATGCATTATCGGCTCACTTTCATAAGCCTATAATCTTTTGGGTTTCGCATGTTTGTGGAGCAGTAAAAGAGAGACGTAACGTTTTCCATCGACAGCTACGACCGGTCTGTAAAACGTGCACGACTAAGGAGAGAGAGAGAATCTTTTAACACAGGATAATTAATTCACTGAGTATTTTTAACATAACTCACCAGAATTTCATTTTCAATTTAGCATTTAAATTTCATTTTAATACCAAAGACCGCATGAGCTAAATTTCCCAGTGAACGTGCTATCTTTTTCCGAGCGGTTGATATTTCGTTCATCGCGAAAAGTACATTAAGTGCGCTTTAACCACCCTATAACGTCGGGCTCAAGCCTAATATCCCACACAAAACGACTATATAGGGAATCTAGACCGTAAACCACCACGTAAACTTGTGGAGTTAACGACTGTCAACCTATGATAGCAGCTGGGTCCAACGACTCCGGGCCTTCCAAAGCATAAAACGACTCAAAATAATATTTTTCAGCCACTTATTCCAGATCCTGAGTAAGGCGGAGAAACAAAGCAAAGGATCTATGCCGGTCTCCATATTGAACTATGAATGGTTAATGTGGGTCAGGGAACGGTTAATCATCATTAGTACTTCCGTTTAACGAAGGCCTAACTTCATAACCTCCACACAGACCAATCCCTACCCCCCTTCCTAGTCATCGCGTAATAGGCTCCGCATTGAGCCTTTCTGATAGATTTGGATTTGAAGATTAGGCCAAACCCAATCTTTCGGTGGCCATGCATATGTAAGCTGTGCCCTACAATGAGATGTGTTTGGCTGGCCATTCCATGTGTGAGTTAGAATTCGCGGACCAAAACTGACCGTAACTAAGCATCAACCTTGTTTAGCATAGAAACCGGTAGAACAACAGCGTTAATTCCATACTGCTATTGTTATATTATGATTCTGGTTCATTGCAGTCGCCTGCAAACGATTGTTTTCAAAATTTACAATAACAACACGAGAACTCGCATTGTGTGATGGATATTAATCGAAAACATTGTTCGATTAAAACAAATGGTGATAAACCAGATGCAAAATTATCTTTACTTAATTGTGGTGTCAATACTTAGTCGGTGTTATAATGATAAAATTCATTTTTATATTATGTTTGCTGTTATACTTAAATTCAACCATTCATATTCAAATAGATGTTTTGTGTTTGCTGCACAAATACGCGCGCTCTACATCATCATCATCACAGCCTAAAATGTCCACTGCTAAGCAAGGCCTCCCTTAATAATTCCACGGGCCGATCCCTAGCAGTTGACATCCATCTGCTACCCGCCACCTTAACCAGGTCATCCGTCCATCTGGTTGGGGGTCGGTCTACGCTTCGTTTTCCGCTCTACATAAACGTACGTAAAACTCCTTTATAAGCTTATAATACTAAAATGATGATTACTAAAAACTGTGTCAAATATCAAAATTATTTTTTTCTAACATTGGAAAAATACTAAATAAGCTTCAAGTTATCATCATCGTCAGCTCATTAAACGTCCCCACCGTTATATTATTATAGGCCTAAGTCGTCGACGCGGGCCCAATGCGGATTGAACGACTTTACGCACAACCTTGAATCTCTTCGCAGGCGTGCGCAGGTTTCTTCACGATGTTTTCCTTCACCGTAAGTCAGATAACGTACATGTAATTTCGGAGATTCGAAAATGACATTGGTGCGTAGCGGGATTTGAACCTGCGCCCTCGCGATCGGAAAGCAACAGTCAACACCTTGTAACGCATTTTATATTTGATACCGAATTTGAGCGTTGAAATTATCACATTTTCGTAATTGTTTATGAACGGCCTCTTAAGATATCATAGCTGCAATTGCAATATTTACAAAGAATAATAATAATTCTGCATATCTGCATAGTGTAATCAACAATGGTCATAGCGTTTGTATGTTTATCCATTAAATAGTATCCATAATACAGACTTCACGCTTTACTTGGGGCTAGACGGCGCTGTGTGAATGTCAGTGGATATTTATTTTTATTTTATTTATGATTAATTGACACTGGAATCCAGGCGATTAAAGAGTTAGAACTACCAGTCCGCATTGGGGCTCGCATTGTGAGTTACGGACTAATCTGCTGAGTGGGGAAGGCCTGTGCCCTGATGATGATAACCTAATATTATCTGCTTAAATTAAAGCTAGATATTTACCATAATTATTGAATAAATACACCAATCATGCATCAAAAAATTACGTCAATTTGCAAGCAAAAAATTACAATCCCAAACATCTATTGTTCGCGGAGAGACCTCTGACATTCCGCTCAACGTCAACTGAATAGTTAGCTAGTAATAATTCGACAGTCGACTTTCGAAAGTGAACGCTTTCATTTGTATTTTTGTACGCGTGATACTTGTTAGAGTGACAGTATAGATCAGGAAACGCTTTACAATTTAACGGTTCCAGATCAGTTAAATTATAATATTAGTGTATAAAATGGATTGTGAACCCCATCATGTTATCCGGGTGAGTAGGTAAACGATATGACAAAAGTTTGGGCGCAATCTTCTTATGAACATTTATTTTTACTTATCAGTAAAATATCTTTAATAATCCTTGCCATTAATCACATTTACATATACATATACGTACCAAAATAATATTATTGCCGAAAATCAAGTTGAGCAATTAATTTTTTGTAGATAAAATTAATCACTTTATTGGCAATATAATCCTTAAATATGTATCCGTAGATTAATTAATAAACATGAACCTGTTGCAAAATGACTTTGATTTTGGTAAACAAAAACATTGTTTTTTAAATATTCACACTCAGCAATATTAGATTTTTAATACTAACTTCCTCTTAACCTATATTGTTAAGAGGAAGTTAGTATAGAACCTAGAACAAAATAAGATTATGGTTTTGAATCTCAAGTTAACATACCTCCTGACCTATGTATTAATGCACTTATAAAATCCTAATTATCTTCTTTATAATATTATGTACATGTTTTATGAAATATACTAAGTCATACCTACTCGTAAGTATTAATTTGAGTTTGAAATTCCTGCGTCTTTATTGTTTGTTGTTTGTTGAAATACCAGTATTCCATAATTGCAAATCACCTGACCGTAACATCGTCGTTTTATATTTCCGTGAGTAAGCAATTGTTTCGCCCTATCTCAACATTGCGCGTTAGCGAACGCAGTGAGAAATGCACATAGTATCGATATCAGTGACAACACCGAGCTTTATAACGTCACGCGATACCATCACTGCTCCTCAACATTTAAATTTGGTATGCGGATGGATTACTTTTATAATAAACTAAAATGCTTATCTAGTATTGTAACTAGAGTATAATATACATGTTACATTTACTATTTAAATTATAATTAATATATATTTTTTAAATTTTTATACGTAAACATATTAGTAGTACGAATTTTTCATGTTTTGTTGATATTGATAACATAATTAAGTATTAAACCCAAGCCTCACTCGGAATATCTTTTCCACGCTTACTTTGAGACACCCCCAAAAATATCAGTTTGTTTTCTTATGCCTATCAAACAATCCGTAAACACCCATAGCACCACAAACAACCAATTATGAACGGAGAAACACCGACAGCTCTGCTTCTGTTTCGTCAGTCATTGACATTAATTGGTAGTGGACGAGGATAAAATATCAGTGCACATCGGAGTGCTGACACGGCCAGCTGTATTGTGTATGGTGTATTGTGAAGGATCATAGTGCATATTTTCGGTGGCGCTATACCGTGTCCATTACCCACCTATTCAATTGTGCTGTGTTATGTGCGTGAATCGGTCGTATGCTCGCGCGCGCCGCATTCTCTTAGGAATGACATCAAGTTAACACTAATCGCGTTCCATCGCGTACGTTCGCTATCATGTGTTGCACACAATTCAGTAACTACATATTCAGGAGTGTTGTGAAGTATACATGTGGACTAGCCAGCCGCGAAAGTGAGTACAAGGGGATAAACTGTGTGTATGCCGCGTGTGGCCATTCCACAAACGGCCGATAAGCTTTTGCGTATAACAACGACTTTGTTACAATTTATCTGGAACGTAAACTGTTCTATTTATACCTAACTGAGCGTTCAACAGCTCCTGGGTGTTCTGTTCAGGCCACAATCAGTATATACTTCGTTTTTCAACCGTTCAATGTGGTTTGTGTATCAAAATTGGTGAACAGTTTTGTAAATTTTTTTGATGAATAAACTCGTGCAGATGACGTGTTGACCGTAAACATTTATATTCTGAATATAATAAGAGACTCCAACTGAAACGCGCGTTAAAAATCAAGGAAATAATCCGTGTAAAATCGTTTTTGCCGTGAAAATTCTACACGCTAATCACTACATAATATTTTAAAAGAATTTCATGTTATAACGTCGGTTCTATTATACTACTTGTATCTATGAAAATTACTGAATGCCTACTAGTTATAGAGAATTAAACGACATAATACAAGATAAGAAATACCAATGTTTTGAATAAGTGTTAAATATTAAAATACAATACGTAATTTCCAGTCACCTACTAGAGTATGTAACAGATGGATTGTTATGTAAATACAACTTCTGCGTAAAAACGATACACTTAGCTATAAGTTGAAAGGTATTTTTATATTTTGTGTTTATAAAGATTATGTGAAATAATAAATGCAATGGGGTCCAAGTTATCTTCGTTTTCGAAGGCTTAAGTCAGCCCGTGGTATTTTATTGACAGAGTTATATTAAGCAGACAGACCTGGTAATTGACTATCTGCTATATTGCTGTCGCTCCCGATGCACCCGTGACTTCTAAAAAGGATTTTCAGAGTACTTGCTAACGTGTAACGTAAATATTTTAAGTCACGTTTTCCAGTTCTTTTACTGCGTTTCCCGCAATAATAAGTATACTGTTATGGAGGGTGAAATTGGTGACATTACGGTACCTACACAGATGTCATTTCCTTACGTATCAGCTATAGTCGACCCTGCCGAATAATAATAATAATATTTATTTCAAAACGTAATACCTGCAATACTCTGAAATTGTGTCGCAGATATTAGCGCCCACCTCACAATAGTCGAGCGATCTACTAAATTTACATTAATTCAAGAATAATTGTAAGTCCGTAAGTTCATCTTAGGAATTAGTGGTACCACATGGTAATAATTTGATAAAATATTTAAAAAACAATATAAAAAGTTTTGTATATGTGTGTGTGACCCAGAAAGAGATAGAGAGTGTGTTGATGAATGAGGCTTCGGAGACCTGGTGGTAGACTCGGTACTGAGTCGTCTTGGTAGGTACTATCGCTGTGCCAAATATCATTCCGTGTAATAAAAGTGTTTTGCACTTCTGTGTTTCGGGTTAAGGGCACTGTAGATAGTAAAATTACCGGGAATAAGAGACCTAAAATCTGTTGTCCCGGGTGACAGGCACTGTGCGGCATTGTTGGAGATTAATAATCGTTTATCAGTTGTTGATTTCATTAAATGCCGCTCTCTCATGATCAGGCGTTTCACTTACGAGTACCATCAGGTGAGCCTCCTGCCTGACTGACCTGTACAATTTATAACAAAATTTAAAAAAAAGACATACTTAGTACCATTTAAAGGAATCAATAACTTTAATTACTTGGGAGGTCTATGCAAACAGTAGGTACATGAAATAGGTGATACGCTAATAAAATATAGCAGTATCTGTTGTTGTAATTTTTAAACTAATATTTAATCAGCTTCATTCGTTTAAAAAGAGAGATTTCAAAATTAAACCTTAAAGTACAACCTTTAAATACCAAAATACATTATGAGCTAATAATAAATAACGAAGTCGCGTGTTGGTAAAGGGTATTGATAAGTATAATTATATTGAATAAATTACAATTGTAATGTCACTTGATGAAGCACTTAATGGTAAAGAATAATATAATCCCCATGTACCGGAGAGAGGCTGTGTATGTTATCATATCACCGGAAAATAAAAATAACCGCAAATTTATTACTTTCCTAGGCTATTTAATTTATTAATTTCATAGGAAATTTATAAACTTTCATAGGATTCTACGTAACAGATAAATTTATTTATTTTACGCCTACATTTTCGTAAATTTATTAATATTAAACGTCTCGTGGTAAATTTATAAAATGACATATCCATTCGCAAGATTCTAAAAGTTTTACCCAATCACAGAAGAGCTTTTAATTTATATCTTCTTCAAATGCGGCAAATAATACCTACTCTGCTCTATGATTGGTCGATGTTGTCACGCCTAGGAAAATAATTTTGCAATTCTTGTTATTTGCCGGTGACATATTCGTTCCACGCAATCTGCGTACCCTAACCTTATCTCATGCTATAATTATGCTTATTGCAAAACTCTGTTAGTTATTACACAGTGATGCTTCGAGATCACTAGTGCATTCTTGGCAGCAGTTGCCACTCACCACTAGGTCTCTTATAGCTATATTTTTTATATACTTACTAGTTTTTGCCCAAAGCCTCGCTCGCGTAAGAACTATTATTCAAACTTTCATCCCCTATTCTATCCCCATAAGGGTAGAATTTATCAAAATCCTTACGTAGGCGATACCTACGTCATAGTAGCTTTATGCATGCAAAGTCTCAGCCCAGTAGGGTTAAAATTGACAAACTTTCATCCCTAATTTTATCCCCTTGGGGGAATAGTAATCAAAATCCTTTCTAAGGAGATGCCTATGTCATAATATCTACCTGCATGCAAAATTTCCAGTCCAAACAACTGGATTTATAAATATAGATCAGTCAGTCGGTCACCTTTGAGTTACACATATTTAGATTTCTTTTGTCACATACATCCTGAACGCTTTGAGGGCTCGATGGCGTAGTGACGAGTGAGTTTAGTTGACGATCACACAAATCAAGCAAGATTGCAATGATCAATCGTCAGATGGGTGACCAAACATTTATCTCGAGTCCCTGTGCTTCAGAAGGCACGATGAGCCGTCGCTCCCGGCTGCTATCTGTGGATAGTAGTCTTTAGCACCCACTAATACGCACTGGCATGGCACAGTGTTGCCACCCCAGTTTTAAGAATGAGGCTGTTGGAAAAGTTACTTTTTAACTTTTCCAACAGCTAGGAGCTTCAATAAGCAAAATGACTTTCCTATCCAAAAATGCTGAAATAAATTTAGGCGACGAAAAAAAAACAGCATTGTGGCCGATGAAACAACGAAAAAGTAGTTGTGAGCATGGCGAAAACTTCCCGTTTTGGTCATATTTTCAAGACCATAAAAATACTCTGTTAGTTATTTTTACACAGTGGCCCTTTTCGGGAGATAAAAAAAGAGATCACCTTTATTTAAAAGTGCTAGATCTAGCCCGAAAAAAGCTAAGGTAGCAACACTGGTATGGCGTGTTTTACCGAAAGATCCCTAAATCTATGCTGGGTAGGAAGAACTGTCCTTATAGTGAGACTTTAGAAGCTAATGATGAATACAAATATACATCCTGTCATCAAAATCCAAACCCCACATCCTCTTTTCTCTTTCGTTTCCATAATATTTCGGAAAACAACTTCATTATCTACAAATGTGATTGTAAATCAACAATGATATTCGTTTACCGTTGATCGAGCTCGCTGTATAGTATGAGTCATAGTGCCAGGCTTAGTAAACAAACTGGTTACCTACCAGTTTGTTTACTAAGCCTGGCACTATGGCACTTTTTGCAATACTGTTACTCGTTGACCGAAGTGAGCACCAATATAAGTATTTATATAACATGCAGATGTATATAGTAATACCGTCTGTAATGTTAGTATTTCATTCTAGCAATTCTTAAATATATAAAAAGTTATGTTTTTCTAGTATTTATCCCCATTATTTATCCTATATATTCTAGTTTGTCCTAAGGGGAGGGTCAAACTAGAATATATAGGATAAATAATGGGGATCTTCCATCATAAAGTTGGATTTAACCCCTTGATATTTTATTAACAGTTTGACTGCCCTAATCCACTCGAGGACGTTACTCTTATTGCTGGACTTCTCCGTTTTCTTAAAACGAAAAATCAAATGAATTTTGAAGAAAATATTTTAAATGTAAATTTATTCAATAAACAAACATAAATCTTACTATGCTACGCGAAGCATGTAGTTTTGATTAAGTTTTTATCAAAATAAATGCATTTCATTGTCGACCCACGTCATTGCATACCTCATGCATGATTCATTTACGTGATACAATTTACAAGCTTTTTTTTTGTTTCTTACTGTCCGAAATATAACAAGTATAAAAACTTTGCAACGACTTCCATGGCAGAAGGTTTATCTTAGCAAGTCATGCTCTCCAGAATACCATTCCTTCTTGCCCGGAATATATTTCCGTCATAATATGGAATGATGTTTCGGGAAACACGGATAATAGACTGGATACTAGTGTGACTTCACATTTTTTTTAATGTTATAAGTGTACAGGACGGTCTGGACGCTCACATGATGGTACACATCACATACGCCAGACCATGACAGAGCGGCATTAAAGGAGACCAACAACTGATAGACAGTCATTATCCTCCATCAATACAGCACTGCGCCCGTCAACCGAGACAACAGATGTTAGGTCTCTTATACCCGGTAATTTCACTAGCTACAGTGCCCTCATCCCGAAATACAAAAGTGCATAATACTCCTGTTTCACGGAATGATATCTGGCACTGCGGTGGTACCTACCTAGACGACTCAGTATCGAGTCTACCACCTAATAATGTTGACAATTACTGCGATTATTATGTCTGGAGCAGTAAATGTGAGTAACGCTACAACACCCTTTTTTTTACCCGATTTTTTACACCTTAGATACCCGACTGCCGCACGACATATACGTATAGTTAGTATAATATTTAAAAAATAAAATTATTCATTTCGTTTTTAACCTTAACTTGTTTTTCCAAGGATATAAATCAAAAGCACGAGCCCACTGCTATGCCATTATGACATGTAGCGAGCGACTTGATTATGAATGAGCATTCTGCCCAACCGACGCTTTGGGCAGAAATTTGCCACGGACACTTTCAAGTACATCTAGTTAGTTTATTATTTATCTAAGGATTACCGCCATAAAATCCTGGTCGGGACCAATTGCTAATCGTGACCGGTATTTACCACTGGTTCTAACTGAAGTTTTCTATTGTGAATCCAGCGAGAAACTTAGTAGGTAGTCACTCTTTCTTAGAATACGGTGTAGCAAAGGATAGCGTTTGATACCCTTCGCCCATATTGAAATGCTGACTTGACTAAAAGACGTAAAATGACACTACACAATTAGTTAACACATACTTTTAAATGATCTAACATGGTACAATCAAATATTATATAACCTATTCAACCTATCGCAGTCCACTGCTGGACATAGGTCTCCCCCATTTTGCGCCAGATATCCCGGTCCTCCGCTTAATGTTATTATATATCATTTTCAACTAATATGTAAGGTCTGAAGAGGCAAAGAGAACGAGCGGGTTTTCTCGAGTGGATTATTAGTTATGAAACTTTTGTTAGCCTTACCTACTTCTTTCGTTGCCTACTCGGCTGCCAAACTGGCCAGTGGACTGCATATATTAAAACTTACAAGTCATATGAAGCAAACAATTATTCGACCAGTTAGCCTATAATTATCATCTTATTAAAGGGTATAAATAAAGGCCTTCTCACAAGAGTTTAGTTTGTCACGTACCACAAGTTAGTACTATCCTAATCCGTTACAGGCTTAGGAAAGTACTACCTTGTGGTAGCCAGGACCAACAGCTTAACCGATTGAACGCCAGGAATCCTTACACAACAGAATATCTATTGTATCTGGCGAAGGGACTAGAAATACTATTTTTCTGTCTCTCGTCTTATGACGATTACTTTATTTGTGCGATAGTCAAATTTGCCAGCCGCTACGCCATTAAGTTATTCTAACATTATTTTTGTATGGTTCTTTATTTATTCTGAAAAAAAAATGTATTTAAAAATTATTTTAAATTGAGTTTTACGAAGTGTTTTTGTTTTTTTCATATCCGGAAATAATGGAGGAGACCTATGTCCAGTAGTGGACTGCGATAGGTTGAAACTCATGTGCATGACCTTAGTTGAATTGAGCATATACTTTCGAGCGTACACTCTTTTTTTGGGATCTCGAGACTTGCAAATGTTAGTGGGTTGCGATGTCACTTACCGTTTGCCGCTTTAAACGGGTAATTTAATACCCGTGAAACCTGAGGTGTAGTTGCAATACAAACCTAATAAATCTTTTATGACAATTTCACAATTCGAACTACGTATTTATACATCAATAATATACATTTTACGGTAATCCGAGGTTAGTTAGTTTCGAACTTTCCACACATTTAGCAGCACCGTATGAATTATTTAAAGTAATGATTTAGAATATGTACCACTTTTACCCATACAAATTCTATGGTGAAACAAATTACAAGTATTTGTTTAATGTCATAGGAGTGTTATGAGAAGAAAGTCAAGTATGGCCAACGTTTCGCATACGTCAAATGTTAAGTTATTTAGAATACCCTAAAGTGGAAAAGAGGGGATCCTTGCTCCCGAAGGACGTGTTTATGGATGTCAAATAATACATTTATTGTAATGATACATCATAAATTTGCATTAACGATAATTAAAGGCTAAATTAATTAAATGCTACACTATGTGTAGCACACTGTAGTAAGCATATCTCCCAAATATGTAATGTCAAAGCTAAAGCAAAGAAAAAAATACATCGTCAAACATTTATCAAACTTTCTATATTTATTTCACATAGCTAAGTTGTAAGGGATCGTCTATAGACAAGTGGACGTTATAGGCTGGTCTACTGATCAAACCTATACAGATTTTTCTTTCGTAATCTAAGATATGACATAACATAATATGTATTACTACTGCCATTTTATGAATGAAGGTTACGTAAACAATAATATTAATGTTACATTGACATCTGAATCATTCATAAAAAGGTCAAAGACCAATCAACAATAGCTATCTATACCTACTAAAAAAAATATATATTGGTTTTATTTAGTATGTATCTATGATCGCAGAACAACGTACGTTAATTGTTGCCAGACGTTGTTGTTTTTATTTATTTATTGTTGTTATTTTTAAATAATACAATACAAAGTTTTAAAATAATAAATGAAAATTGACCACCTACTTTTTTACATTAACAGTGTTTATTAATACGGATCATAACTGTCTGTGTAAAATTCAATTGTTAAAAATAAGTAACCCTGATTTCATGTAAGAGTTTTAAAAGTTAGTGTTCTTGAAATAAGATATCGCAATTATTCAAAGTGTTATTCTTGATTGAAACCACAAATCAAATTGTATAATGCCGGTATCAGTGTTTCACGAAATGTACGACATGTGTGACTTCAAGGCAAAAATAAATAGGGATTTTCTAGGTAAGTTTTTCTTCATGACCATCTTTTTGATCTGATATCTGGCAAGGTTTCCCCTATTTCGCACTAGATACCGTGAACTTCCGTGGTCATCCACGTGCAGATTGGCAGACTTCACGCACAACCCTTGAATCTCTTTGTAGGCGTGCGAAAGTTTCCTCACGATGTTTTCTTCACCGTAAGAGCGTCAGATAAACGTACATATAACTTTTAAAATTCGAAAAGTCATTGGTGAGTGGCGGTATTGGAACCTACAATAATAATTACTATGTTCAATAAAACATCAAAATTTTATTTATAAAATTAAAAAGGTGATAATTGCTTGATATCGTAGAGACTAGCGCATTTAGCCGATTAAATGGCCTGGATCAATAATGAAATCTGAATTATCATTATATCGTTAGTGAGGTATTGAGATTTCATAAAGTTCATAGTAAGCGTTCCTGATTTTATGTCTTAACCAAATCAATCCACTTACAAATAATATTAAATATTTTATCAAAAAATAATCTTTAAAAAATTGCTCTTTACAAAATTACTGTTCTCATCTCGTGATGACCTCTTAAAGGAAGGAATTAGTGAATGCACTGTATAAAATCTAGCATGTCAATTTTTATTTCCAATTGAGATAATGAAGCGGTGACCTTGACACGACCACTACAGCCAAACATTATCCTTTTGTCTCAATTGGTCGGTAATGGACGGACACGTCGTGTGCTATTCTCAGATACAATTTACACTTGTATTGTCAAATTGCACCTTAACTATCCGCCGAGGTGAGGCGGTCGCCAACTGCTTAGGTAGTATTTAAACTCCTACTATCAAACCATTTTCAATCTTTCAAAAAGCAAAAAATTATCACATATTTCAATTGATTTCTAACCTTATTGCTATGGCTATAATGTAAGAAATCAAACGTTAACGGTACCATTCAATACGTCGGTTCAAACTATGATCAGTAAAGGAGTAAAAGCACACATGAAAACGAATTTAAAAAAGATTTTGATATAACAGATTGTGAGACTTTTAGTCCCGATGCATTTTATTTCGATTTCACTTAAATATGAAATCGGAACTGTTCTAATTTAATCTAAATTTATACTCCGCTGAAGAAAGCCGTATTTATGAGTATGACCACGTGGACCACAGAATTGACGTGGATCAAAGAGTTAAATAAAATATACTCTAAGTGCTTGATACTGTCGTCTATTCATTTATTTTTTAGTAAGGTTTACAGCTTTTAAAAGAAACAATATTTTTTCAACTTACTGCCAATTACAAAACCTCCACAAGTACGTTGTCATACTGCTCACAATATTATATTTGAATACTGCGTTCACGAGTAAACTCCAAACAATACTCAGCTCCAGAAAAGTACAAACAAAAACATAGATTGATTTACCACTAGGCATATCACAACTGTATCTGATGCAACCAACAAATAAATAAAAAAAATGAATATAACATTAAGAAATAAGTTACACGTATACTTTTTTGACAGAAGCCATACTTGTCGAGAATTAATCGAAGTCATATTCAGTACTATGCTTATTAAATGTTCTACAGCTACGACTAAAAAAAGCTTAGCGGTAGTTAGTACGAGAAATACCGATTAAATTTACAAATGATATTTATTGAATAAAATAAGTTGATTTTTCAACGTATACGAAGATACAATACCCATGTATAAAGCTCCGGAAAATTAAGATAAGCAAATGTGTTCAGAAAATAATAAATCCCTTCTAGGTCACAGTTAACCTCATTGTACGCAGATTTTCCTACTTCCTATTATGCAACGATAACGTTATTCCAATAAACATGCGTGGACAATTAAGGAGTTTTCAAAGAGTACTTGTAAACAATAATTCATTGGAAAAAATAATTAACTGTTAATAAAACGTTTCCAATTTAGAGAAAATCGCAACTGATATGATATATAACTTAAAAGGTAGTTTAAAAATTGTATCGTAAGTGCAATATTATCCGAAGCTTTTTAATTTCAGAACCTTATATTTACAAGAATGTAAAGAAAGATAATAAAATATTTTTTTATACAAGAACAAAATTATTGAAGTCATGATTTGATTTAAAAAATGTCATTGTTACTTGTAATACTGATATTCGATGCTGAAATCAAAATCAAAACCTTTTCATAGTTTTGTTTATAAGTACTCAACAAAAGAAAGAAGAAGCTTAAACTAATATAGAAATCTTTTATTTCAGCCAAACGAAACGCCAAAAACGGATAGTCAATTAATGATAGATAGTTAAATAATATAGGAGATGATTCGTCAATGTATTAATAAAAACAAGTAGGTTAACAACAACCCATAATTCTACGTTGTGATTTGTGATGTGTGAATATAAGTATTTGCATGGGGTTTTATTGGAGCTAGTCTAATTAACAACGAGCACGATACCGAAATTTAAGAGAAAATCCAACATGCCGAGGGGTAAGTGTCATTAATTCTTAAGTATGCTCAAAATATATATTATTTATTCCTACACTTTATAATTCTAATCCATTCAAATCTGTAAAACAACATCATAAAGAATTGCATGTACATAATGAGTTTATAGCTAAAGGAAACATTGTGGTAAATAAAATTATAGTTAACTTTGTAGTACTGGGTTCATTAAATGGAAAGCATGTAATAAGTATAAGCTAAAAATTAAAACATAGTAATATTATCAGAGATCATAAATGTGTTTCTTTTATTTCAACACTGCATTTTAATTGTTGATGTTAGTCACGCTTTAAATTCTATATTGACAGAAGAAATTATTTGAATCAGCAGTGTATGAAAGATATGTAATTGGATAAGCATTAATGGTTAAAATCGCTTCGAAAATTAGCCATTGGCTGTAGTAAAAAGTAAATGACAAAAAGAAACTGGTGTAACAAGAGATATACATATTATTTGATGCGCTCAGATCTCGTGATACGAGTATGATCTACAATAGGTACACTAGCAAGGTTAGCAATCAAGAAGCGAATGAAACCAATCTGATGAAATTGCCGTTTAAGGCTTTAATAGAACGGCATTAAATGCCTGCACTGGTGGTTTGATTGATGCACGTATCAATGCATACTAACTTACTTATAACAGTATATGCATTTTGCAGTAACTGAGGTAACAACGGTAATTACCCCCTTCACTTTGACACATCGCAGACGAAGGCTCCGCTATTCTCATCCAACCCAAATGAGCTTTTGCATGACATCATTCCATCTGCACTACGCTTGGCATGACTTTGTTTTTCCTTAACTTGCGTCCAAATCTGGCCTATCCCGGTTCTGGTCTGTTACTTTAATTCGCTCACGAAGAATACCTTCTGTAATTATATTTTTTGAAAATAATCTTTAGACTTGTGAACTAATCTAACGTGTCCGCTGTCCATTTTACTGAACTTTACGTGTAAACACACACTGGTCCAGTTTATGATCCAAATAATCTTTATATATGAAGAAATCTTAGCATAGATATGATGATACTCGTAATAATAAATCAGTAAGGAATATTAAAATCATTAATGTTAATTATTATTTTAATAACGTTTGACGACCCATTTGGTGTTGCGGTTGAGAGCTCGGCCGCAACACCGACAGTACAAACATTTGTGTGCATGAACATGTCTGTTTGTAACGGTCTGGGTGTTTTCTATGTATAATATGTATGTATTTACAAAAAAATATATATAAATAAATAAAATAAATATCCACTGACATTCACACAGCGCCATCTAGCCCCAAGTTAAGCGTTAAGCCTGTATTATGGGTACTAAACAACGGATAAACATACATATATACATTTTTTTTTGTAAATACATACATATTATACATAGAAAACACCCAGACCATTACAAACAGACATGTTCATGCACACAAATGTTTGTACTGCCCGGGAATCGAACCCGGAACCCTTGGTGTTGCGGCCGACCTCTCAACCGCAACACCAAATGGTCGTCAATATGTATGTTTATCCGTTGTTTCGTACCCATAACACAGGCTTTACGCTTTACTTGGGGCTAGATGGCGCTGTGTGAATGTCAGTAGATATTTATTTATCATATTTATTTATTTATAAGGTTTACATAATTGTCATAGTAATTTATGGATAGTCCAAAATACATTTATTTTAATGATAAATAATCATTAGGGAAGGCCTTCTTTCAGCAGTGGATGTTCTAGGTTGTAATGATGATGATGATAAATAATACTCATATAAACTCAAAATCGAATACGCCCCTTGTTTTTGAAGACAATATCGAATAATATAAAATTATGGTACGCATTGATAAGTATTTTTGTAAAATTAAACCCAGGAAATGGTAATGTGCGACAATACGATCTGCGGTTTCAATCGCCCGGAACTATGATAACAGTATCCCATGCCAATTTATAATAAAAAAAAATATAACCGGCAGTAACATTTGAACATTCATACTGAAAACAGTACCTAAGGCGTCCGGAACACTGATAATAGTGCCTTGAAAAAGTTTAAAACATCGTTTTAAGCAAACAACAATATCATAAAATTTAACAACGGTCGCTGGAGACGACGAGTTCTGAAGTAGACACCGCGTTTTGGTGAGCGTAGCATAGGACGCCCTCCGCATTTAATAGCAAAAAAACTGTCAGACAGTATAATTGTTTTGTTTTTACATCGATACAATAAGAAATAATAAACACGCAAGTACCTATAATATAGATGTATGAAAAATCTTTTGAACCCCAAAATGTATTACATCTAACTGAAGTTTGTTAATTCACCTGATATTCCTCGAATACTATCTATGCAACATCGCACGAGATTTACAACTCTCAAATATTCAGTGGGAGGTGATGTTGCAGAGTTTTAATTAAAGATGCCGGTCTTGGATTAATTAATATTTCGGTAGAAAACATCTGATACTTTGAATAAGAACATGTACAATGAATGAAAGTTGGCTGTAGACTTTAGCGCAGATGTTTGTTAAATTAAAATAACAATTTCGAAATGATGATTTATCTCATCGTTGTAAATGTTTTAACTATGGCTATCTAGCCTATGGGCGATATAATATAGCATAGCGAGCAAAATATAAAAAAAATATGTTCTAGTTATTTTGTGCCAGATATCCCTGAGATTTACAAAAAAGAAATGTAAAAAATTATATTTCAATAAAGCGGACTTCGTGAGGAAACCTTCATGCACGCCTGCGAAGAGATTCGAAGGTGTGTGTGAAGTCGTCCAATCCGCACTGGGCCCGCGTGGACGACTAAGGCCTAATCACACCATATACGGGTAGGCTCGTGCCCCTCGGTGGGGACGTTTAATGAGCTGATGATGAAAGCGGACCTACGTAATTACGTCATAATAACACATACGCATTTATATAAAGTTATACGTTCATGTACAACAAAATTACTTTTTACTGAATTTCAGTGTTTAATATACTTTAGTATCCAAATTGTAATTCTGAATAGCTTTTCGTCAAAAAATTTGTAATTACATGATGGGCTAAAGAATTTTAAATTTATTTTCGGGTTCAAAAAGAGCTTCTAAGCATTGTAGTAGACAGTAGTAGTGTACCGATTCTGAGTTATCCAAACTGGCATGCATAAATCCTAGCTAGATGCTAGGATTTATGCATGCCATTTTTTTTATGCCATTTATGATTTAGGATTGCGATCAAATTATTATATCTTTCATCAACATTGTTTCATTGAATCAAATTGTTCGTTACGTTTGAATAATGTTCACTTAATAATATGTATTGACATATATTTTCTACTAATAGACTAGGTGTCCCTTAAGTGGGCATTCGGACCACATTATAATTTCATCAAATTAGGTGATAAAATGACATAACTTGACGTCATTTGGGGATAAATATTTGGTCCTTGCACAACTTGCAAATTACATTAAAGCACGTACAACACAACACAAGTATTCATTGTAAGCGACCACAATAACATGCTTGCAGTGAGTCAATATGAACTGGCATGATCTCAATTAAAGTTGCCTTTGATATTGTTTGTGCACCACATTCAAGGAAAGCGAGGAATTTCTGCTTCAAATCGAACAACAGAACACTAGCCGGTAATCAAATATCTGGTAAAAGCCTATCACTCCATAGCCAAATTGTTAAACTAGTGTTTACGATAGGTTGTAGGTTTCCTTTTCCAATACTACAAATACTTCAGACAGCACGTGACCGATAGCAACTATCCACCAATAATTGTTGGATTACTTTTTTAGAAATCCTTGCTCTGATATGTTTCATACAAGCATTGTTGAAATAAAAGCCAACTTTCGTGAGTAAGCTGTGTTTTGTTGTCCTCATAAAACGATAAATAAGTTTGCAATTTTACCATCACGTAAACTTTCGTTTTTCCTACCTTTAAAGTAAAATAATAATTTAGGTCACATGATCGGTTCGGAAAGTGATGTACAATGTTTTAAGCTGCATTTTTATTGGGCAAATAAAAGCAAAATGTTACAATTAGGTGATTTATAATTTTATCATAATTATCTATATATATATTAGTTTGCATCAATTTTTAGGCTATTCAAATTCGTTTTTGCTTCTAATTCTGTAATGTTAAACTGATCTTTTTGATTCAAAATTTCGGTATTGATTAACTTTGGAACTAGATATTAGTAGTCTGCTGGGCATAAATATTCTTCGTTTAATTTATGCCTGAAAGGTACTAAGTACTCGTACACCTCGCCCCATTGCCCGTTGAGGGACTTTTAACTTCCCCTCAACGTTGTTGTTGTTGTTTGAGCTAATCCCCCAATAAGTGGCCCTGTCGCATCTGCGAATGTCAACATGATACAGCCTGTACTCTTCCGATATAAAAAATATTCTATAGTTTTTTGTGACTTAACTATATAGTTGCAGTTTCTCGCTCGAAGGGGAGTGACGTAGCCGGTTGATTAGCGGTCTTGTGTTTCTTCGTCGACGCCACTTGAATCAATGAAGTGCCATTGGCTCATTGTTTAATCGTCTGTTGTATCAGCTGTGGCCGGGACTTTGTGCATATTAGACTTCGCGTGTGATCGTGCTCACCTTTTGAATTTAATCCAATTTGCTATTATAACGCTAGTACGAATATTTGTAAAAAGATAAACTTAAAAAAGAAATTTAGGTACTGATATTGGTACAAGTTCTGGTAGCTATTCAGCCAGCTCAGTGTGATGATAACTAACTTAACGTAAAGATGTTAATATCATTAAATCCAGTAATCTTACTACATATCTCATTCAACTCTCTGTTCTAGACTTATTTTTGAATGCCCATTTCAATAAATTAATTGTATAGTATATCTTTAAAAAGAACTTGCTACCTTGTGACGAGTGTTATTTTTGATGCTTTATGCCAAACAGTATTATTATATTGGTATAACTACTTACACTCGTATTAAGTATAAGATAGACAGTTAACATGCCGGTGATAGTGTTAAGTAAATTAAGACTTTGAAGCACTTTTACAAGGTTCAAGTTTTATTACTAGTCACGAAATGTTTGAAGCGAGGGAACTTATCTTCGCACAGTTTATTTTCATTGTTGTAATGAGTTGGAAGAATTCAGTCATATGATGAGCGAGTACTGTGTGTAAATAAAGTAATTTGCTACATATCAATAAGATCATTTATCATTTCATTTACAAAAGACGCCATTGATTATGTAAGATTCTCTTTTGAAACCGCACGAGCTTATAATGAATTGTGTTCTTGACCATGGCCTTACAATACAATATAAAACTAAGTAGTTTGTAACTGTCTTGTAAAATAACAAGTGTGTGTAAATAAATCATTAAAGTCATATAAAAACTTAACATTAAATTATCATCATCAATCAAGTGTTACAACGCACATTAGTATTTCAAAGTTTTTTTTCATTATTGAAGTCAATACAAATAATACATCACAGCTATTATTATTATTNTGATGCACGTATCAATGCATACACTTATAACAGTATATGCATTTGTGCAGTACTGGAGTACAACGGTATTACCCCTTTCACTTTGACTATCGCAGACGAAGGCTTCCGCTTTCTCATCAACCCTACCAGTGAGCTTTGCATGATATCATTCCATCTGCCTACGCTAGGCATGATTTGTTTTTTAAACTTGCGTCCAAATCTGGCTTATCCGGTTCTAGTGTTACTTTAATTCGGCTACGAAGAATACCTCTGTGATATATTTTTTGAAAATAATTTAACTTGTGAACTAATCTAACGTGTCCGCTGTCCATTTACTGAACTTTACGTGTAAACACACACTGGTCCAGTTTATGATCCAAATAATCTTTATATATGAAGAAATCTTAGCATAGATATGATGATACTCGTAATAATAAATCAGTAAGGAATATTAAAATCATTAATGTTAATTATTATTTTAATAACGTTTGACGACCCATTTGGTATTGCGGTTGAGAGCTCGGCCGCAACACCGACAGTACAAACATTGTGTGCATGAACATGTCTGTTTGTAACGTCTGGATGTTTCTATGTATAATATGTATGTATTTACAAAAAAATATATATATGTATGTTTATCCGTTGTTTCGTACCCATAACACAGGCTTTACGCTTTACTTGGGGCTAGATGGCGCTGTGTGAATGTCAGTAGATATTTATTTATCATATTTATTTATTTATAAGGTTTACATAATTGTCATAGTAATTTATGGATAGTCCAAAATACATTTATTTTAATGATAAATAATCATTAGGGAAAGCCTCCTTTCAGCAGTGGATGTTCTAGGTTGTAATGATGATGACGATAAATAATACTCATATAAACTCAAATCGAATACGCCCCTTGTTTTTGAAGACAATATCGAATAATATAAAATTATGGTACGCATTGATAAGTATTTTTGTAAAATTAAACCCAGGAAATGGTAATGTGCGACAATACGATCTGCGGTTTCAATCGCCCGGAACTATGATAACAGTATCCCATGCCAATTTATAATAAAAAAAAATATAACCGGCAGTAACATTTGAACATTCATACTGAAAACAGTACCTAAGGCGTCCGGAACACTGATAATAGTGCCTTGAAAAAGTTTAAAACATCGTTTTAAGCAAACAACAATATCATAAAATTTAACAACGGTCGCTGGAGACGACGAGTTCTGAAGTAGACACCGCGTTTTGGTGAGCGTAGCATAGGACGCCCTCCGCATTTAATAGCAAAAAAACTGTCAGACAGTATAATTGTTTTGTTTTTACATCGATACAATAAGAAATAATAAACACGCAAGTACCTATAATATAGATGTATGAAAAATCTTTTGAACCCCAAAATGTATTACATCTAACTGAAGTTTGTTAATTCACCTGATATTCCTCGAATACTATCTATGCAACATCGCACGAGATTTACAACTCTCAAATATTCAGTGGGAGGTGATGTTGCAGAGTTTTAATTAAAGATGCCGGTCTTGGATTAATTAATATTTCGGTAGAAACATCTGATACTTTGAATAAGAACATGTACAATGAATGAAAGTTGGCTGTAGACTTTAGCGCAGATGTTTGTTAAATTAAAATAACAATTTCGAAATGATGATTTATCTCATCGTTGTAAATGTTTTAACTATGGCTATCTAGCCTATGGGCGATATAATATAGCATAGCGAGCAAAATATAAAAAAAATATGTTCTAGTTATTTTGTGCCAGATATCCCTGAGATTTACAAAAAAGAAATGTAAAAAATTATATTTCAATAAAGCGGACTTCGTGAGGAAACCTTCATGCACGCCTGCGAAGAGATTCGAAGGTTGTGTGTGAAGTCGTCCAATCCGCACTGGGCCCGCGTGGACGACTAAGGCCTAATCACACCATATACGGGTAGGCTCGTGCCCCTCGGTGGGGACGTTTAATGAGCTGATGATGAAAGCGGACCTACGTAATTACGTCATAATAACACATACGCATTTATATAAAGTTATACGTTCATGTACAACAAAATTACTGTTTTTACTGAATTTCAGTGTTTAATATACTTTAGTATCCAAATTGTAATTCTGAATAGCTTTTCGTCAAAAAATTTGTAATTACATGATCGGGCTAAAGAATTTTAAAGGTATTTATTTTCGGGTTCAAAAAGAGCTTCTAAGCATTGTAGTAGACAGTAGTAGTGTACCGATTCTGAGTTATCCAAACTGGCATGCATAAATCCTAGCTAGATGCTAGGATTTATGCATGCCATTTTTTTTATGCCATTTATGATTTAGGATTGCGATCAAATTATTATATCTTTCATCAACATTGTTTCATTGAATCAAATTGTTCGTTACGTTTGAATAATGTTCACTTAATAATATGTATTGACATATATTTTTCTACTAATAGACTAGGTGTCCCTTAAGTGGGCATTCGGACCACATTATAATTTCATCAAATTAGGTGATAAAATGACATAACTTGACGTCATTTGGGATAAATATTTGGTCCTTGCACAACTTGCAAATTACATTAAAGCACGTACAACACAACACAAGTATTCATTGTAAGCGACCACAATAACATGCTTGCAGTGAGTCAATATGAACTGGCATGATCTCAATTAAAGTTGCCTTTGATATTGTTTGTGCACCACATTCAAGGAAAGCGAGGAATTTCTGCTTCAAATCGAACAACAGAACACTAGCCGGCAATCAAATATCTGGTAAAAGCCTATCACTCCATAGCCAAATTGTTAAACTAGTGTTTACGATAGGTTGTAGGTTTCCTTTTCCAATACTACAAATACTTCAGACAGCACGTGACCGATAGCAACTATCCACCAATAATTGTTGGATTACTTTTTTAGAAATCCTTGCTCTGATATGTTTCATACAAGCATTGTTGAAATAAAAGCCAACTTTCGTGAGTAAGCTGTGTTTTGTTGTCCTCATAAAACGATAAATAAGTTTGCAATTTTACCATCACGTAAACTTTCGTTTTTCCTACCTTTAAAGTAAAATAATAATTTAGGTCACATGATCGGTTCGGAAAGTGATGTACAATGTTTTAAGCTGCATTTTTTTTGGGGGCAAATAAAAGCAAAATGTTAAAATTAGGTGATTTATAATTGTATCATAATTATCTATATATATTAGTTTGCATCAATTTTTAGGCTATTCAAATTCGTTTTTGCTTCTAATTCTGTAATTTTAAACTGATCTTTTTGATTCAAAATTTCGGTATTGATTAACTTTGGAACTAGATATTAGTAGTCTGCTAGGCATAAATCTTCTTCGTTCTTTTATGCCTGAAATGTACTAAGTACTCGTACACCTCGCCCCATTGCCCGTTGAGGGACTTTTAACTTGTCCCTCAACGTTGTTGTTGTTGTTTGAGCTAATCCCCCAATAAGTGGCCCTGTCGCATCTGCGAATGTCAACATGATACAGCCTGTACTCTTCCGATATAAAAAATATTCTATAGTTTTTTGTGACTTAACTATATAGTTGCAGTTTCTCGCTCGAAGGGGAGTGACGTAGCCGGTTGATTAGCGGTCTTGTGTTTCTTCGTCGACGCCACTTGAATCAATGAAGTGCCATTGGCTCATTGTTTAATCGTCTGTTGTATCAGCTGTGGCCGGGACTTTGTGCATATTAGACTTCGCGTGTGATCGTGCTCACCTTTTGAATTTAATCCAATCTTCTATTATAACGCTAATACGAATATTTGTAAAAAGATATTTAGGTACTGATATTGGTACAAGTTCTGGTAGCTATTCAGCCAGCTCAGTGTGATGATAACTAACTTAACGTAAAGATGTTAATATCATTAAATCCAGTAATCTTACTACATATCTCATTCAACTCTCTGTTCTTAGACTTATTTTTGAATGCCCATTTCAATAAATTAACTGTATAGTATAACTTCAAAAAGAACTTGCTACCTTGTGACGAGTGTTATTTTTGATGCTTTATGCCAAACAGTTATGCTATTATTGGTATAACTACTTACACTCGTATTAAGAATAAGATAGACAGTTAACATGCCGGTGATAGTGTTAAGTAAATTAAGACTTTGAAGCACTTTTTACATTACTAGTCACGAAATGTTGAAGCGAGGGAACTTATCTTCGCACAGTTTATTTTCATTGATTGTAATGAGTTGGAAGAATTCAGTCATATGATGAGCGAGTACTGTGTGTAAATAAAGTAATTTGCTTACATATCAATAAGATCATTTATCATTTCATTATTACAAAAGACGCCATTGATTTATGTAAGATTCTCTTTGAAACCGCACGAGCTTATAATGAATTGTGTTCTTGACCATGGCCTTACAATACAATATAAAACTAAGTAGTTTGTAACTGTCTTGTAAAATAACAAGTGTGTGTAAATAAATCATTAAAGTCATATAAAAACTTAACATTAAATTATCATCATCAATCAAGTGTTAACGCACATTAGTATTTTCAAAGTTTTTTTTCATTATTGAAGTCAATACAAATAATACATCAAGATATATAAGTACTTATAAAATAATAGGAGACAGTTTAAAAACTAACCTAAACACTTAAAAATAAATGATCAAAACTTTAATGAAAAAGAGTGCCTTTAAGCAAGATTCCGAAAATTATGGCAGCGTTACCTCTTCTGTTTGCAAGATCAATTCTTTGTCTAAGGTAGCTGCCAGATCTTGGGTCACCTTCAAAACAAATAATAATTGATAAATAAAATTAGGTAATATGAACTGTTTCAGATTAATGAGTAATCCGGGGTTCGACGGGGTTTGAATCCCACGATGAGATCGCATAGGTAACCCTTTAATCACTAAATGCCAGACACAATAGAAAAACTTTTTTTTGTGACGCTTTATGGCGTCGCTTGCGGTCAAGGGTTAAAAACAATTTGTGAGATTGAGCCCAGTTAGGTTTGATCACGAAGACTTTGAAGACTGAGTCACCTAATTCTATAAAATGGGAGATGATTCCCATTTCTGACTAAAATGGGAAAAAATGCACAAAATTATTTTCACTATGCTCTCTATTGATAAACTTTAAACGCACATCCCCCGGATCATGCAGCGATTTAAAATAAACACTAAAACCAGTGCACCACGGCGCAGTATGGATTATCAAACACTAATATGTTTGGTATTCTGCAACGCAAACATAGGTCGGTGTATATTTAAACACTGGAGTTAAGTGCAGTGGAACGAACAATAACATTCTCTCAGTGCCCGAGTCTGGCTCTATTGTGGGCCTATTGATTTCGGGGCGATTGTGCCTCACAGACCCTGGTACCCTATTGTTAAGAATCGTTACATTACAATTGTAAAGTGCTCACGTAGACTTTATGGGTGGAAGTCCTATTGCCCTACTGATTGATGACCGAACCGAAACCCTTTGGAATATATTTTTGTAGACAAAGAATTGAATTAGGTTAGAATTTAGAAAGAAGATTAGATCATCCCCTAAAATAGGAGTGTGCTGCATTTTGGGTTCCGATTCAGGGGGGATACGTTAACATTTTTGTACCAGAAAAGACGAAGTAATAATATTTTAACACTGTTTTAAGAGATGGCGGTAACCCCCCTAGATGGCGGGCCCTGTATGTAGCTCGTAATTAATATGAAAGACCTAACATCTGTCGTCTCGGATAAAAGTCAATACAATACCAAAATTACATTAAACACTGTAATAATATTAGCAACCAATGCACAGAGCTATAAATTAATAGGTTAGTCATGATCATACGATTCCCTGCATGTTTCCTGTTTATTACACGGATGGAAATAGTAGGCTATTTATAATGTTGCTCCGCCTACTTTGTAATAAGGTGAATATAATATAGGTCAGGATCATCCTAAAACCAACGATGCACAATTTATCTATACTAGGTGGTAGACTCGGTACTCAGTCGTCTAGGTAGTTACCACCGCAGTGCCAAATATCGTCCTTTGAAATAGGAGTGCTATGCACTTTTATGTTCTGACACAAGGGCACTGCAGCTAGTAAAATTATCGGATATATAAGAAACCTAACATCTATAAATATATATTAAAAATCTAAGAAAAACTTTCAGAAATAATCTTGCGTTACTCAAGTTGAAAATGGCATAACAGAACAAGTCTAGCGTTGATTTGAATGGTGATCTGGGGATCATGAGTGCAAATCCCACGCAAACCATATAGTGCAAGTCGCTTTGTTTTACTAAGATATTGCTCAATCACCCGATTGTCCGAAAAAAAGCTGATTCAGTGCTTTGAAGGGCACGGCAAGCCGTCGTTCCTGGCTAAAATCTAAAGATAATAATCATTAACACTCACTTCTCCGCATTGGACTCACTTGATGGGTGACGGAACAATCTCCAGTTAAGGCTGATATAACAGGTTCTATACCTATTTCGCTTAAAATGATTGTTTCGGTAACCAAACTAACCTAACCTAGACGGTGAATCTATTTTCAACAGACTGAAAATGCTAAATTATTAATTTTGCGCATGCATACTACCGAAATGAAGAATGACACCGAAAATAAACAAAACAAGTGAAATACAAAAAATCTTTACCCATTTTAAAACTGCAGTTGTTCGTTTACTCGTAATATGGTATTTATTGCGTTGAATGTAATCGAGTGACTAAACATATATATATATTTCTTTACAGGCGACGCCGATATGTCGCTGAAGCAGGGCAGCGGCACGGGCAAGGTCCACTTCGGTGGTCTGGACGATGTGTCACTGTACGGCACGCCGGTGGAGCCCGCCCCGCCAGCGTCCGACGCGAAACAAGGCTTCCTACGGAACCAGCTGCAAGCCCTCTTCCAGCCCACCGACAACAAGCTCGCCATGAAACTGTTCGGATCCAAGAAAGCGCTCATGAAAGAGCGCATCAGGCAGAAGGCGGCTGGCCACTGGGTTATACATCCCTGCAGTAGTTTCAGGTTAGTACTAGTGTTTGTAAAAGTTAAGCCTTCCAAATTCACAATGGATTTACTTGAAAATATTAAGGGTATATGAATGAAACATTGAAGTCAGTAATTCCAAGTCTATTTACGAATGTGAGCCTTTTTTATCATAGGCTTAGTTTACCAGATCCGTCAAATCAAATGTCATCAACACATTTGATTTGCTAAATAAAGAGAAAAGGAGAGGTACTAAACAAGTTTAGTTTTAAACTTGTTTTTCACGGATAAAACTGTTTTCTAACTCGAAATTCATTGTGCGGCGACGGCATGTGGGGCCAAAGTTTGTTAAGATATCAAAGCGGGTCCAAAATACCTAAATACTTCAAACATATACGACATCAGCAGTGACACATCTAGTTAAATATTATATTATTTGCGCGTTTGCAAATAATTCTAATAAACTTTGTTTCGTGACTAATTTATGTTTAATAATTTCGAAGAGTAGGTACGTATGTACGTTCGTTAGGTGTACGTATGTGTAGGTATAAACACATTAAACAATATGTCTAATGAGAAACACATATATTACACTTTTGTTCGCTATCATTAGTGTCAGAAAATAAACGTTAGGCTTAATAGCCTAACGTTAATAAAGATATATTTATCTTCTTAATTATTCGTTCAAAAAAGATGAATCATTACAGTTGAAGAAAAGAGATAAACACAAAGTATTTATCTCTTTTCTTCAACTTTTATGAACTAACGGACTCAATAAATTAAAACAAAGTGTACACAATTTAAATAATATACATATAATCAGTTAAGAACTAATACATGAAACCTATGTAGAGACTTAATAACATTATTCTAAATGGATATTCCAACCACAAGCTGAATTCTTAATGCACTAGAACATTTCTATTAAAGGAATTGTAAATCTAGCTTGTCACTTGATCTTATTTTGACTCTAACTAAGATGCCCTTTTCTTCACAAAACTGATAAACTTTATTGTAATTTTAAGAGTACTGTTGAAAACGATATAAAATTTAAAAGAAGCCGTAATTTCTTTAACTTTTAGGATTCAATTGTAGAGCCAAAATAGAAGTGAAAATGTTTCTGTTGTTGTTAAAAGTTTGACGAACTACTCCTCCGGTAGACTTTACCAGTAAAGGCAGATATACGTGTATACTACACAGTTTTAATAATAATAACATGCAGGTACTGTAATAGGTACAAATATCACAATAGCTTGAATATTCGGGATCGATCCCCTTGTTAGTCTTTGGGGATGCCGTTGTTCGGCAATGCGTATTAGGCTAAAACCATGATAATTATAATGATGACAATACTGATACATTATAATTTGTAACACTACTTAATAACTGAAATTATATAATAGGTATATACTATTCACAGACAGATGATTTTGGTTTTCAGAAGTACATTGCTAATCCTAATGATACAAAATTTATTTATTTATTTGATACACAAAACAGCATTACAGTAAATACAATTTAAACATAGAATGTGGTTTTGAGGTTTCTGGGAGTACTGTAACACCACACGCATGTGTAGGTATACAGCATGATTATCGAAACCAGTATTATACATAATAAAAGCAAATTGTGCAAAGCTAAGTTATAAAAGTTGATATAACTGCTCACAGATTACCAATATACATTAATAATTATAATACAATTTAATTTATAATCCTAATCATAGAGCTCTTCGAATTGCAGATGTCAGGAGTCTCGGTATCATTTTGTGAGAGGGTTATATTCCCGAAATATTCTGTTTAAGGGGTTATGAAATGACACATTGTTATTGCACACAAAATAATATATATATATATAGGTATTAAACTATGTTAACCGTAAATTTATAACCTTACTTAATACTTTAATAATATTATATGAGTCACACAATGTAACGAGCAGAACGGTACCGAAAACTGCATACCTAAAACGTTAAGCCTTATTAAAGTCTAAGTGCACTCACAACTCCTTTTTAAAAATATTGTATTAATGCTTCCTT